>CABHPP010140453.1:0-69876 GCA_902168425.1 Peromyscus attwateri | reverse complement strand
TGGGGCATCACCCCAGTATTTCAAAGCATGGTGACCTGAGGTGGGGCATCTTCGAAATCATCTACACTTATTAATTTACCTCTTTGCTCAGACTTGTTTGCTGTATCAGCCTGCAGAGTGGCGCCTCCTTTACACATTTGAAAACAGGTATGAAGTTCCTACTGTGAACGAGCACTTTCTAAGTCTGTAGAAACTGCAGGGAACGTGAGGGGACGGGAGCATGGGTCCTGGAGTCATCTGAAATGCAGGCTCGGGAAGGCAGCCCCAAGGAAATGATCTCTGACTTTACAAAGGGAGTCTTCAGATGAAAATGGGGGGATGGGGGGTGGGGGGCCCACTGTGGACTGAACTGTGTAGACCCATGTTTTAAAGCCTAAACCCCCACTTAACTGCAGTTGAAGAGAGGCCTGTGGGAAAGGCGAGGAAGAGGAAATGAGGTCCTATGAGGGGGACTCTAATCAGGTTGGGGTCCATGTAAGAAAAGAAAGGGACACCGGAAGAAAAACCACCTGGAGAAGAGGTCACATCAGAACAGCGCAAGGTGGCCATCTGTGCTCTGAGAGTTCAGGAGAGACCAAATCTTCCAGCACCGTGGCATTGTGGCTGATCGTAAAAAGGGAACTGGGGCACCTAGCTTGCAGAGTCCAACAGTATGAATGTGTTGTTAACCACCGCCTGTGGCACTTTGCAGCCTTAAACAGCTCTACAGAGACGCGCAGAATCTAGGTTGGAATCTCAGGTCCACAACAAACCCCTTGCCAGTATCAGTGTATAGTAAGTGTAGCAGGGACTTGTCCACTGCATATCTGGAATTCAGATGGAACATGGCATGTTATAGTGTCATTTGCTATCCAGAGGCCTGGTTATGTGAACACGGGTGGTGGAGGAGGGCGTGGGCTTTCCAGGTGTCGAACATAATCTGCATCATGGAGTTGCTGACTGCCACCAGCTACACAAGGTAGTTTCCAGTGCATCCCTTTTACCTGAAGGCCTTTTATTTCAGTCGCTCTTGGCAGTGACTAAAGTCTCTTGGGAGTTCCAGGAACACCTGTATCACTTCCTGAGTCGCTGTGGCTGTGGACCATAACTGGAATTTAGGTTGTAGCCTGCTGTAGTTTGCATCTTGAATGTCCCCCACAGGTGGGTTGAAAGACTGGTCCCTACCCTGTAGAGCTGCTAGGACCTTTAAGAGCTGGTATTCCTGGGAGGAAGTTCGGTCTTTGGGGGCTGCCCCTAAGGCACATGTTGAGATGTGGCTCATTCCTCTGTCTCTCCCTTAGCTTCCCAGCGTAAGGAGGTGAAGGAGCCTCGGCCAGCATGTGCTGCCCACACCTGCATGATCTATCGGCCCAAATGATCAGAACCTCGGATGCTTCAAAGGTTATTCTGCCGGTTCAGGATGGCCCTTGTTCCCTCAGGACCACACAAAGGCAAAAGAAAGCCAGTTGTTGAGCTGCTTAAGACATTCCAATTGGAAACTTTTTGTAAATGAAAATCAGATTCTTCTGGTTAATTTTGCTTATAAAACTTTGCCAAATAAAACCCAATGGAAAGGAACTAAAAAAATAAAATAAATAAATAAAAATAACGCTTTGAAAAATTCTCCAGTACCACAATGGAAACCTGTTTGGTGTTGTTCTATTGTTCGAGAAGTTTACTGCTAGGAAAAAACTCATAACCTGATAAACCCCCTGCAGCCGGGAAACCAGTAGAAGGTAGAGGGGGGAGGCTGCTCCAAATCTTTCGCAGAGACCAGAGGGAGAGGATGCTATGCTGGAGGAAAGCATATAGCTATATGCACCCAAGGAAGAGGCAAAGCTTTGCTTGCGGGTCCCCTGGAACACTGATCGGGCTTAGCTCCTCCCCTGGAGCCTGAGATGGTGGAGTTTTATTTCTCCCGTAGGCTCTGTAGAGTAGGAGCAGAAATGCTATCGTGCCTGGTGAAAAAAAGAAACGGTTGAGTCAGAGCAAAGGGCTCGAACTTATTGTGGGATCATTCTGACTTACAAGTGCAGAGACATGCAAACAGAAAGGAGATGAAATTAGTCACTTTTCAGAAGCAGAAGTCAGGCCCTGATGACAGTCTGGGCTCCCAGTCAGCACAATTAGAATGCAGACTCACAGCAAGCAATGTGCATTCAGCGCCTTACCAATTATTAAAACACAAAGCAACCTCTGAATATTTTATTTAAAACACATTTTTAATTATATTTAAAAGAACACAAAATATCTCAGTTACCTTCTGTGATTTAAAGATGCCCTGAATCAACAACACGTCTCTAACAACACTCATCTTTCCTCTTTCCTCTTTCCTCGGGGCACTCCACCTCTGCCTTCTGGGGACCTAGGGGTGGCAGAACACTGATCTGCAGAGGGAGGTGCCTGGGCTCAGTTGGATCAATTAGAATAATGCACACGGCCAGATGATGCTATAGAGAGCCTGAACGGTTAGAAGACCTCCGTGGATGCTTTCACACGCTAACGATGCAGCCTTGTCTTCTCTCCTCTGCACTTGCTAAGTCAGGACACAGCAGCTCCGTCAAGTCAGGATGCGGTGCTTTGGTCCATGTGTTTTCTATGTGGAGAAGAAGCATGGCGAGAAAGAAAAACAACTCAATATACAGACACACAGAGGTGAGAAAGTGAAGATCTTCCTCAATAAGGAGGGGGAATGCAGGAGTGAAACCACATCCTTTGTGTTCTGGCATCTGCTTAGCTGTGTCCTTCATCACCTCACTTACCAGGACCCTTGAAACATTTTCTCTCTTGGTATGAAACAAATTCCTGACTCAGATCATATATGCAAACATACAGAGAGAGAGAGAGAGAGAGAGAGAGAGAGAGAGAGAGAGAGTCATAGTTGGGATTTCTGTTGCTGTGATGAAACACTATGACCAAAGTCAACTTGGGGAGGAAAGGGTTTATTTCACTCATACTTCCATATACAGTTCACCACAGAAAGCAGTCAGAACAGGAAGTAAAACAGGGCAGGAACCTGAAGGCAGGCGCTGATGCAGAGGCCATGGAGGGATGATGCTAACTGGCTTTCTCCTCATGGCTCACTCAGCCTATTTTCTTATAGAACCCAGGACCACCAGCCCAGGGGTAGCCCCACCCACAGTGGGCTTGGCCCTGCCCCATTGATCACTAATTAAGAAAATGTCTCACAGGCTTGCCTACATCCTGATCTTATGGAGGCATTTTCTCAGTTGAGGTTCATTCCTCTCAGATGACATAAAACTAGCCAACACACACACACACACACACACACACACACACACACACACACACACACACCAAAGCAAAATAAAGCCCGACCACTTAGGCGTGATTGTGTTGTGGTATTTTTTCAAATCCTTACCGACTCTCGCATACTGTACTGTTGTCCCGGTTAATTTCCTTTGAGCTGTGCCGTACCACTGGGAAAGGCACGTTAGTCAGGAAGTGTTTATGTTGGATCTCTGTAACAAGCACTTGACATAATCTATTTTTAAAAGAAGAGGCAAAGAAATTTAAACAGAACCAAGAATTACTCCTGGAAGTATCAGGATGGATAAGAATAATATTAACACACAACCAGGCCATTTAAATATATATTATTTTGGAGCTGAAGTGATGATGTTACAAAGGCCACACACACATGAACCTCATCAGGGCAGAGAGGAAAATGGAAACACAAATAAAAGCTGAACTTATGAAAATGGGAGCTCTGGCCTCAACAAAAACGTTAGTGACATCATTACTTGCCACTTCAAAAAACATTTTATCTTGGCCGGACAATGGTGCCACACGCCTTTGATCCCAGCACTCAAGGCAGAAGCAGGCAGATCTCTGAGTTCAAGGCCAGTCTGGTCTATAGAGCTAGTTCTAGGACAGCCAAGGCTACAAAAAGAAACCCTGTCTCAAAAAAACCAAACACCCACCTCCCAAAAAAGAGAGAGAATATTTTATCTCAAAACAAAGAGCTACCAGTTTCAGGGAAGCTGTGTGTCATGACTGAAGGATAAAGGAATCAATGATGAATAAGCCAGACCAAACCAAATTCCTCATTGACCATGAATAGGAGAGAATAGTACTTCTGATTTAAAGAATTATGTCACACAGCATTCACTTTAAATATCACATTACCTAGTTAGTGAGTGGGCTTTGGAGGCTTTAGTTTTCATCCAAGTCACTGATTGACCAACAATAGTTTTCTTTGCTCTTCTCCATGGGGAAATGGAGGCTGGTCTTTTGCAGGTGCATCCAGTGTCTGTTGTATGCATTCGGTCTGGAGTTATGGTTGGGGGTACCCAGGGCATCAGGAGCATCGAAGTAGCTCAGCCAATACTTTTGGTGACTGTCACCAGGTAAGGCTGAGTGTGTGAACCCAAACTCCACCTGAAATGGTTATTCAGGGTCAGGTTTCTCTGGTTTCACATAAAGTAAATTTAAAGGTAACCCCTGAGTGGTTGGGCCAAGAAAAATACTATAAAGCACTCCGCCTAGATCTGAATGAATTCAACTTTCCCTCCTGCAAGACTCGCTGGCCTGTGGACAGAGCACAATGCGTTCAAGTGAACCGTGCCGGGAGGTCAATTCAAACCTCACTCCTGAGCAGAATAAATGATGAGAAAGAAAAGGCTGTGAAGGGTGGGAGGCGGGGCTCCCTCCCCGGCGACACTGTGCCTGTGTTTGCAGCTGACCGTTCCCGGGTCTGTTTTTCCAGCTGAATCTTATTTTCCCAGCTGTGTCTGTCACCACCAGCATGGTCGCACTTGTATTCATCATCGTCAACGGCCCCTTCAAACTGACTGCGTTTAAGTGCTTACAGCATGCCAAGCATGGTCCTACCTGCTCCGGGGGCTTTGTGCTGCCCACTAAGCACTACTTAGTGGGTACCACTGCATTAAATCTTAGGCTTATGAAAATACAATATTCCCACTGTAAAGAGAGTAATGCAGAGGAACGCAGTGCCGGTAGGAAAAGTCGGCGAACACTGATGGCGGAATTAACCATCCCAAAGGAGAATCCTGCCAACCATGAAGGTGATTGTTCTGTGGTCTGTAGATCTGTTATTCTTCTGAGCCACATTGTCCCACATAGTTTTTCCAGAATCATCTGCGACGGAAGTGAAATGGGAACGTAAACAATGCAGATACTACTGAAATAATTCGTTGGCAGGAATACTTCTTTTAAAAATATACTATGAGCCTTCGAATATGATTCTCTATGACCTCTCCAGTCTCTAAGGAGAAATTCAAGTCTCAAGGAAATCTCGCACAGGAGCAGGAATGGAAGTTCATTCCTCTGGATTTTCATATTCTGATCATTTTCAGGCCACTGCCTTTGTGGGAAGCCTGGGTTAAATCACGATTTCTTCTTCAGCAGTTAGGACTTGAACCAATTTTTTTCTAAATTGTGCTAAAAACTTGAACACACCAACTGGGGAGATACGTGCTAGTACAGTGTTTGCTGGTCAAGCATCTGGACCTGAATTTAATACTCAGAATTCATGGTAGAGCGTGGTAGCACGTGCTTGAAATCCTAGTGCTGGGGATGCAGGGAAGGCAGAGAAAGGTGGATTCCTGGAGCTCACTATCCAGACAGTTTAGCATAATCCCTGAGCTCTGGGTGAACTGGTGAGAGACCTTGTTTCAAAAAATAACCTGGTTGCTTCCTGATATACAACACGCAACATTGACCTCTGGCCTCCATGTGAGGGTGAGGGTACACACACACACACACACACACACACACACACACACACACACACCCTTTTAAACACCATCCTTCCTCCTTCCTCCATATTTCAGGGTCACTGATTCCAGGACCCTGCAGAGATTCCAAAATTCACATACCTCATAAAATAGCCAGCACACTGTGAATCGCGGCTGCATACAGTACCTCATACAGTGCAGATGTATGTAAACACTATGCTGAGCTGTTCAGGGAATAATAAAAGGTCTGTGCAGGTTCTGTGCAGACACAATTTTGCCATGTGCTGTTTTCTATCTGAAGTTAGTTGGGTTTGGGATATGGAGCCTGTGGAATGGGCAGACATGGAGGGTGAGTTCCTGGTCACTCACCTGGATCTTTAGCATCATATATCTGTAAACTGCCAGCTCTCCTTTTCCTGGCCTTCCCTGTAGGCTGAGGCCACAGATGAATCTGAAAGCAGAGAGTTTGGCCTTTACCTGTGCACTGAACTGTGTGGACTGATGCCTATGTTAGGGACCGAGAAATGACCCCATCCTCACCCCAAGTAAGTGAGATCACTGATGGTGGAAAGAGGTAAACTAAGATCTCTGGGGCCAAATACAAAGCCTAGGGAGCCACTGAGGTCAAGTGGTGAGGGAAAAGGGTACGGGCAGCTGTCAGCTAGGAGCACAGAGGGCTGACACACCGCAGCCCCTGGAGCTCTGACCTGCCTCACTCCACAATGGGAAGTCGGTGTCCTTCAGACTGGATTTCTTCTCCAGCCAGCTCTCCTGTGCTGACTTAAAAACTGGCCTTATCTTATCACTCTTAGGGCAGACCAGAGTCCTCACTACACACACACAGCAAACCCTCTTGTAAAGGATGTGATGTTCTGAGCCGCCCTCCTCAGTCAGTTCTTCCTCCCATCTGGAGTCGGCTCCATCTGGCACACCTTGATCTAGGTCATTTCCGAGGGGGAAATCTTCCGCTCAGACAACTGAGCCAAAGGGGCACAATAAGACACCCAGCTCTGATGTCGGCCAAGCTGCTGATAGCAGATCTCATAAAACTGAGTAAACATGTCAATCCTGCCTTTTCAAATCAAACAATGCTTTCGTTTTTAATTAATCATCGTGGCTTATTAAAACACATTTGTTCTGGTCTCCAAATTATTTTGTGGTATCTGCCATTTTTCATAAAGAGATAATAGGTCTACCTCTGGGAATACTTTCTTCTCAACATTGACTATCATAATCTCATGTCACATCCATAATGTTTTTAATTTAATTTATTCACTTGTTTCTGGTAATATTTAACTGTGTTAGTCTGGGACTAGGCTAAGCACAAAATATGCTAAAACTTGTTTGTCTTAATTAGTGATTTAGAGCATGCATATAATACTTATTAAATTACACATATAACACACGTATGTTAGCAAAGAAAAACTTTCATTCCGAGGCATGTGTAGAGTCAGTCCCACTTTATAAATGCCAGGTAGTAAATGTTTCTGAAATTTTCTAAATTAAAGAAATAAAGGAAACAAAAGCAGAAGAAGTGATTAAGCGTTTAGCCACTAAATTGCCTTATGGCTTGGAGCTTGTCAGGGAACACTGAGCCTTGGTCATTTCTCTCAAGTGCCAGGAGCACAAAGGTCACGACACATGGAAAATCCCGTGAACTCGTGGTCCTGTAAATACACTCAGTGGTATTTTTTTTTTATTTTTTTATTTTTATTTTTTTATTTATTTATTTATTTTTTTTTTGGTTTTTCGAGACAGGGTTTCTCTGTGTAGCTTTGCGCCTTTCCTGGAGCTCACTTGGTAGCCCAGGCTGGCCTCGAACTCACAGAGATCCGCCTGCCTCTGCCTCCCGAGTGCTGGGATTAAAGGCGTGCGCCACCAACGCCCGGCTACTCAGTGGTATTTTATGTAGATTCCAGGGACTGCTTTCCCATCAGAGCTACCCTTAACACTTGGCCATTTCCTTGTGCTCACTGCCTACGAAAGTTCCCTGTGAATCTACACACTGGCCATGGTGGTGGCAATAGTGACAGGAGACTTTGCAAGAACATTGAGTGACATGGGTCCGAGGAGCTCAGGGACAGAGGACTGCTAAAGACAAAGAGATGCGGTTCTCCTGATGTGTGTTGCAAAACGTCACTAAGAAATGACAGATGATTCAAGTGATGGGTATGTTAATTGCCCCGACTTGATCATCATCTCATACTGTATCCCAGAAATAAGTACCATTGTTATCTGTCAATCACGCATACACACCCTCTTTTGAGGTCAAGACTCCCATTTCTCTTCATTTCCAGGAGGTCACTGTTTGTCCTTCGGGAACATGGAAGCGAACATGCCTCAGAGCAGTGTGTGTTCACTTGAAAGAGATGGACAGTTCTCTCCTCCTCTTAGTGAACAGCACCCTGGAAGGGGACCCTCCTGCACTGGGTTCTTCCATGTCTGGCTGAAGTAACCATCCCTCTGTTTCTTGAAATGTTCAGGCTGGGATGGAAACTGCAGAATTCTCCAGGGCATGCACAGCCATTCAAGCACACACGTGCCACTAGCCACTGCACAATAGACACCTCACCCTCGTGAAAAGTGCATTTTTCAAATGCACTCAGATTCAGGTTTCAGTGGTGATCCACAAGTGTGCGCCTCTCGTTAGAGGTAGCTCAGCTGTGGACCTAGAATAGGCAAGAAAGGAGTCCTCTCTCCCCACCAGCTGGGACCTGGCACACCACACTTTCTGCTGTATGCTTTTGGGAAAAGTGAGTCATACCCCAGGCCAGACTCTGGTGAGGATATAAATTCCATGTCCTCACAGGAGAAGCTGTGAAGTCACTTTACATAGGACCTGGGAACAGAGCCGGTACTAGATGTTTCCACGGCTGCAGCGGACGGCCCAAAGTCTGCCTTCCTATGGAAGTTTGGGGGTGTTCGTGCAGCAAACACACTGGGTGGAGGAATGGGGTTCTTTGGATTCCAAACAGGCACATGAAGCAGATTATGTGGGAGACTCTAGAAAATTCTACCAATACCAAAAGTCCTTTGGCAAAACCTCCTCTCCTTCATGATGGAGTTGAGTGCTCAATGGCAGGCACTGGGGAGTCACCGTGTATCCTCTCAGCATCCGGTGCTGGGAGCCGCGGGGTGAACTCTACAGATCCCATTCTCTGCGAACAGAAAGCAGGGCACCGGGGAGAGAAAGGACCTGTTCTTTCCCAGCTTAATACTAACACCTTCCTTCTCAAACACGCTCCCACATCCTCCTGGTCATTCTTCTCTCAGGACCTTTCCAGAAATGCATACAATCATGTATTTATCTTTTCAAAAATCCCTTCTCCGGAGGTCAAGACTCACACTTCTGCTACTTCTCAGGATCATTATTTGTTCCTCAGGAACGTGGAAGCAAACATGACTCAGAGGAACAGTGTCCACTTGAAAAAGTCTGTCTCCCCTCTGTCTGTGAATAGCACACTAAGTGACCGACCCTCCTCTGCTGGCTCCCTTGCTGGAGACTCTCCGGCGGCTGCTGTGACCAATCTAACATTCCCCTCCCTACCAGACCAGCTCTTACTGTCTGAGAGTTCATCTTAGCTGTCACACTTCCTCGGGGGAATCATGCCAGCATCCCTGTGCCACCTGGCTCACCATTGACCATGGCTAGGCTATCCTGCCGTTCCCTGTAAGCTGGCTTGCTTCTTGGTGAGTAACTCCACTGTGGGCCACAGTGGGATAAGGCTTGTCCTCAGCCAAAGACACTAGAGAGGCTGGACTTCAGGAAGAGGCTTTTTCTGAACCCGTGACTGTTCTAAAAACAATGCTGCCCCCAAGAATTCAATTGTTACCAATTGTCTCCCCGTGGCTAAGACTGGCTGGTGCTCAGCTTATCCTTTTATTTTCATTCAGTTTGGGACCCCAACCACAGTCTTCCGGCTTCATTCAAACCTCGCTGGAACTGCCTTCATAGAACACTTGGAGTTTAGTCTCCCCAGGAGATGCTAAATCCCATCAAGTCAAGGGTCAAAATTGGCCATCACATCGGCCTTTTGCCACTTTTGTAGACTTCCCAATAAGTACCTAAGAAAGCAAAGGACAAAGTTGTCCTCTCTGGCACTTTCTAACTTGATTCAAAAATCTCATCCCTGCTCGGTTCCAGAGTCTCGAATAGACTAGGGCCGCGGTGACGGCTGTTCCTGGTTGTCAACTTGACTGTATCTGGAATGAGCTATAATCCAGAAATGGAGGGCACATTTGTGATCTGGATCTTGAGGCTGGATGACACATACCTTTAATCCAGACCTCGAGGCTGGAAGGCACACCTTTAATCTGGGCCGCACCTTCTGCTGGAAACCTATACAAGGACAATGGAAGAAGGAAGGGTGCTCTTCACCTGCTTGCCCTCATCTCCGTCAGCACACCCATTCCTTTTGTGGGATCCCAGCAGACCAGCTGAGACATCCAGCCTGGTGGGGCTGAGCAGCTCCTAGATTCTTGGACTTTCCATTCATAACTAGCCATTGTTGGACTGCAGCCTATAAGTCATTCTAATAAATTCCCGTGTGTGTGTGTGTGTGTGTGTGTGTGTGTGTACATGTATATATATTCACACACACACACACACACACACATACACACACACACACACATATATAGAGAGAGAGACAGAGAGACAGAGAGATAGAGAGACAGAGAGAGAGAGATTCATTCCTTAAGTTCTGTGACTCTAGAGAACCCTGACTAATACAGCCACTGTAAGCACTCTCCAACAGGTATTTATTGCAGTTCCTGCCTTCCAGTGATTTTCTCCACAAGTCCTCAAACGCCAAATGGCCCAACCCAGAGCTGGGGATATGACACACAGACGTGCAGGCCAGGTCCTGGCCACCACTTCACTGTGAAAGTATTTTGTTTGGATATAGCCGTGTCCTCCTGTCTCTGTATTCTGTAGGCAACCTTCTAATCTAAGTGGTCTCTGGACCATCACTCAGCAGACACGTCCTAAGGGACTCCTCTCTTCACCAGGGCCAGGCTTGGGGAACCTGAAGACCAATGCGGCAACTCATTGCTCACCGACAATGCCAAGGGAGGGCCCAGCGAACATCCAGAGTTTGAAAAGCCTCTTCATAACATTTGCAGACAAATTATACGCTGGTAATGAAATTCTCCTCCAGGGAGTGGGTAAAAGGTGAAATGTCAGAAGAAAGAAATCACACAAAGGGGTTTTGTGCTTGTAAATGCGGGAGGAAAGAATGACAGACCGAAGAATGACAGACGTGGTTAAGCTAATCCAGGGTTGAAAGCATCAGTTAAAGGGCACAAGAGGAAATAACACAGAAGGAAGGAAAGGTGAAGGTAACTCAGAGAAACTGGTTGAAGATGGAGGGTTTGGTCTGAAGAACTCTGGGCGGGAGCAGCTGACAAGCCAGGAAGAGAGTGGAAAGGAACAAGCAGACAAGCTGTAGGAAATATTAGCTGTGCCTTCTGGCTGCAACTTCCCATGTCTTATGTAGCCTGGAGGAAGATTCCTCTCCATCAAATTAATAATAATAATAGTAGTAGTAATAGGATTAAAATAAAAAAATAATACTGTTCCAGGGCAAGGATAGTGGGAGCATTGCAGCCTCAAGCTTGAGGCCCGGAGAGACCATAGAGAAAGGTTGCCACACCCCTGAGAGCCCCCCAGCCCTTGTGTTGGCCCTGGGACTGTCACATCTGTCCATTTTCGAAGATAAGCTGGAAAGCCTATCGTGAGTCAGGCTCTAAAAGTTGGGCAGAACTTGTTAAGGATTGTGATGAGAGAAAATCGGTGATAACCGAAGACCACAGGAAGGCTAGGGTTGAGACTGCAGAGGGAATAGTGTTGCTATGTCGAACTCCTCAATGGTGAGTACAGAAGTGTTCATTCATCCAGTCATTACAGAAACCAGTATGGGGATGACACCACATTGGAAACAGAGCTACTATGTGACTCGGCAGTGAGATTCTGTGCACCCATGTTTATTGCAGTACAGTACATAACAGCCAGATAAGGAATTAGTGTAAGTGTCTATCACTGGATGAATGGATAAAGAAAATGTGGTATTCAGTGAAGACACAATTGAATATTATTCAGCCATAGAAAGGGCAAAGTTCTGTGCCTAGAGAATATTATTAAGCAAAACGAGTCAGGATCACTTATATGTGGAATCTATAACAAGTCAAGCAGTGCTTACTCAAGCTGTGGAGAGTAGGGGAGAGAGTTGGACAAGAGACTGGCCAATAAATCTAGAGCTATAGTTACATAAAAGAAGTGAGTTTTGTCCCCCGGGTTGATTCTAGTTAACAACAATCCACTGTACAACTGAAAACAGCCAGAAGGAAGGATTTTGAACGTCTTCACCACAAAGAAATGCTAGATATTTAGAGTGGTGGTTGTGCTAATTGCCCTGAGTTTTTAACTGTGTAACATAAACCATAAATCAAAACACCACAATGTCAGTGCAAAATGGCATACCCCCTGAAATGCCTGCTCTCAGGAGGCTAAAACAGAAGGATGCCCAGTTCAAAGCCAGCCTGGGCTACCGAGCAAAACCCTATCTCGAAAGCCAATAAACAAATACTAAATTTATATAATTACTTAGAATGATTCAACAGTGCAGGATTCCTTGGGAAAGGCCAGGTACTTTGGCCTACAATCTCTGGTCTTTGGGTCAATGGGGACCTCAGGGTTCTTTGAGAAACCTTGACTCTCTGGAGTGGCTTGCAGGGCTGTGGAGACAGTCAAGCTATCCTCTGCCCTCACTCTATCTCTCTTCTGGCTGGACTTTCACTGTCAAAGACCCCTCTTCTGTATCTCCTTCTGGTCCCAGCTGCATGTCAGCTAATCACTTTCAAAGACATTAGCTGATAATGGTTCAAAGCTGATAATGCTTCCAAGGGAATTTCAGTTTTAAATGGAAACCAAAAGATGGCAATTTCTCCCTGCTTATCCATCCTCCTTCAAGAATCGGTCCTTTATTAAATGACAAAGCATGAAAGAAAAGAAGAGGCCCGCCATGGATCACAGGCCAGCGGCGTCAATTCATTAATTCAATAAGGACACAGCTTCGCTCAGCGTCTGGGGTCATCTGGAATCCCTGTTGCTACTCTTGATGACTCCTAGCATTCTTGAGAAAAATAAATCCAGTTAAATGGGGGTAAATATAAATCCAAGAGAAAAAAGTAGATCTCTAAAGCAAGGAGGGCTAAATCCGTATACTGGAAAGATTTCTATTTTAATGTTGGCCACTTGCAGCTGAACTTGATTATGAAGAGAGAAACTGTTTGCTTCATTAGGCTTTAATTATAGAGATGAATTATTATGGATGAAAAGAGGGAGCCACAGAATTATGGAGATTGAATTCCAGTTCAATAAACAACTTCAAATATCTTTACGGGAGACGAAAGCAAGCCATGTTCTTTTTTTCCCAATTTAATTTGATGTCTGTTGACAAATGATTTTAGACTGTTTGGGGGGGGGGGGAATCTTAATATCTTCAGTGTGTTAGTGGCTATCATTTAAATTCTACGTTTCCCCCTAATTGTATTTTTTGATGGTAGGATGAAGAGAGACAAGCCTCGCTTTCTCTTCAATTTATTTTGTGTAATAATGACAAAATGGTACATCCGTGGTTTCCCTTCTGTCCAGAGAGACAGATTGCCTTTATAATACTTCAAAGCCTTTCTGAGTATGCAGAATGGTCTGAGAACTCTCACCCTGGAACTGGAGGACTTTCAGAACCAGATCCAGCCTGGGTGTCTATGGTTCAGCATTTTATCCTAGCCATGGAGCGTACTCCACACCCAAGGACAGTCCTGTATAGCTGTCCTCTGAGAATGCAGCCTTTCTCTTTCTATCTCTGTTTCCTCCTCATATTTTCCTGCCTTCAACTTCAACTGCCAAGCCCAAGTCAAGACCTCTTTCCTCAGCTCCTTGCCTGCACATAGGATTCAGGGCTGATCTCACGGGAGGGGGGATTTTTGGAAAACAAAAATTATCTTCTATATTCTTCTGTGGTTCCCTGTATAGGCCTGGTAGGCTCTTATTCTTATGTCTTTCAGGCACATTTTAATTCATAGACACACATCTAAGGACAGTAACATCCAATAGAGTTCTCGGCATTGTTAGCTGGAGTGGATCACAAGCCTCCATTAGTGTAGGCAGTTTCTTCTAGTATTAGTTATTACTCCAACATGCTACTGAAGCCCAGAAAGAGATACGATTTTCTAGGATTATTGGGGCACAAGCCAAGAAGAATCCATTATTCTATCTTTGGATATGCCAGCAGTTAATAGTGGAAAGAATAAATGGGCTTGGGGACCTGGGATTGTGCCAGACACCATCAACGATCTGTGCTATAATCACCTCAATAAAAAGATCCTTCCCCTCTAACAAGTGCAGAGACGACCAGTGGCAGTTGGAATTTCAGAAGGGTCACATGACAAAGTTCTCTCTACTGGAATAATTTCTCAAACTTGGCATTGTGCTAGAATCACCTAGTGAACTTCCCAGAAGGTCTGGACTCCAGCCTTTTGATGGAGAACTCAACTAGCTTCAGAGTCCTACATGAGTTTCCTAAGGAAAATGGGTGTGATTGGACTGAGATATCTCTAAGGCAAGAGATGCAGTGGAGTGGTTCCCTTTGGAAGCTCTAAAAGCTGCCCCCAGGTTGAGCCTCATGTGAAGCTTACCCGCCTTCTGGAATGCTGGACTCAAGTCGCGCTGTTAGCCAGTGCTTAAGACATACAGTGGTGTCAGGAGCGTAAGTGGTTAAGGCCTTTAGAAGGGTCTAGACTGTCACCATGCCATTACTATCTTCGTGCCGTAGTCTGCATCTTGAATGACTCGAAAGGCCCGTGTCAGAGGCTCAGTCCCCAGGTTGCCATTGTTAGTGGTAGTGAAGCTCTCAAGAGGTGTAGTCTGGCGTTCTAGGGACAGCTCAGGGAGCAAGAGTATTTGTTGTGCAAGCATGGAGACCTGAATGAAGAACTGGGATCCCAGCATCCACATAAAGCATGGCCAAGTGCAGCTGTGGACCCTGCACTGGGGCATGCAGGGAGCAGAGACAAGAGGATCTCTGGGGCTTCCTGGATGCCAACCTCTCCTCAGGTTCAGTGAAAGATTGCATCTCAAAGGAAAAATGTAAAAGGGTGAAGTGTGATAACACAGTAGACCTACCTCCTCCTCAGGCCTCCAACTCCACATACATGTGCACATATATCACATACCTAAACCAAACATACGCACAAAGGGGGAAAATAAGGTAGAATCTACTGAGAGGTCTTTAGGCCATTGAGATCATGTCCTCAAAGGAAATTGTGGGACCTCAGCACCTCCACACTCTCAAGAGCTTGGCTCCCAACATGTTTTCTCCATGAAGCACTGCCTTGCCACAACCCTATAGCATTATGACTGGCCAATCACATGCTGGAAGCTCTGAACCTATGAGCCCAAACAATACTTTTCTCTTAACAAGTTGATTCTCTCATATATGTTGTGATGGAAAGCTAACTGATTCAATCAGTCCTTGACTGCTGTCCCCACAAGCCTCATGCAGCCAAGTCTGAGGTACTCTCCTGGTGTACCTTCCTACCTGGAACCTCTCACCTTCTTCATCCCTGGTCCTCACTGCTCTTGTATTCCTGATGACAGTCTTCCCTAAACTCTGACTCCAAAAAGTTTGGGAGTTTATGATCATAATTTCTTCTCATCTGTTTTAAATTTTCCATACAAAAGTCCTAAAAACTGTTTAAAAATAAAATAATGAACCCAGAGCAGCATCTTCTGTCTAATGTACGCACCACCTGGCTCCCAGAATGTTTTCCAATAATTCTAGTCTCATATTTATTACTGCATGTCATTACTCAATAAATCTACAACAGCACTCAGAATGCCTGCTCACCTGGAGTTACCATTTAATCACTGGGAAGTTGCTTGAGGGTTACATGCCTGATAGATATGTCATCCTGGTACCAACATTCATACTAACTTTGGTGCATGTCTCAAGAATGCAGACTGATAGATTAGACACGTGTATTTGTTATGTGTCACTGTCTCTCTTGAAGAGTGATATCATGCACATATTTTTGCTAAGGGTCTCCTTATCTAGAAGGCCCCTGTTGCTTACTATGCTAGTATCCTAAAGATTATTACACACACACACACACACACACACACACACACACACACACACACACACCTTATCCTTCTGTATGCCTCTGTAAGATGCAGAAAGCAGAGATGGATAACTCCACTTAGCCTGACATCCCATGGGGCCACACTACAGCAGCTCTCAAGGAACCTTAGAGATAGTCTAGACCTATCTAGAGACAAGGAAACTGAGGCTCAGAAACTGGCTGGGTTGCCCGAGTCCCTTAGGTGTAAAACAGCTCAAGCTATTTCTTCCTACTTACAGGCACTGCTGTGCCCAATGGCAGAGCTCCAGAGGACTGTGGATGGCGCAATGACCTGTGGTGGGCACCATGGGGGAACTGCTTCCGGGGTCTAACCTCAGCCGGTCTGGCTTTGGGGCTTAGCCTACTGGCCCTTACTTTACTGCATCAAATCTACCTGCAGGGATTATTAAACCACAGACTGCTGGAGAGTTCAAGTCCCTGATTCACTGCCACTGAAGCCTAAGAATCTCCGCTCCTCACCAGGGATCACACCTGAGGAGGGGCCAATGACTGCAGTAGAACTCTCTCTGACTTCTGATCTTCTCTACTCCTGTCAGTCACCACATTATAGCTGTTCTCAGTACATCCCAGCACCCACTTAGCAGGCCTTGGCTCTCCCCTCTTCCTCCCAAACCTCCTCTTCCCCTCATTACCCATCACATGTCTCATTGCAAACACAGCTCCACTTACTCGATGCAGAGCTGCTGCTGTCTGTTCATAAGCCACAGCAGGCAGGGGCAGTCACTGTCCTAGACCCTCCATCGGGGCATGACATGTTCGTCGTTGTTGGGGTTTCTTGCTGGTTTTGTGTAGCAGTCTTCCTTGGCCCTGGCTTTGAACTCTGATGTTTCTGCTGTGTGTCACTATGTCTGGCTCTGGCTTGCAATGTCCATAAACTTTTTTTTTTAGCTGTGACTCACTGTCAAAAGGACATCGCAGAAGTAATGGGACCTAGAAGCTTGGCCTTCCCACCTTCATTGGGATACTCCAGGGTAAACATCTGAAATCCAAACACTCTCAAATCTAAATATTAACTAATAAGTCTCCACAAGTAGAAAAATCATGCACATGACCTCTACTAGTGATGGGCAAAGTCAAAAGACAGAGTCACTGGCAGGACTTTACAGAATTGCCTTCCAGCTGTGAGCAAGGTAAAACCGAAATGAACTCATGTTCAGGATCCAAGCTAACTTGTAGCATGTATTTAAATATTACCAAATCTGAGAAACCTACAAAATATGAAACACCCCTGATCCAAGCATGTCAGGTAAGTGTCACTCAGCTTCTACTTGGACCACTTTCCCTGAAGATGGCTTGCTGCCCAGGATAAGAGGTCTTGCCCAGTGCCGCACATGTGGGTGGTACAACATGCAGGAAAGGCCATATAAAGTGCATGTTACCATCAAAGTCATGCAGGGTCATTCCCATACACCCAGGTCCACTACTGTGAATCAGGCACTTCCACCTAAGCAAGCATTTGTAATGTCTGCCAATAGGACACACAACAGCTACACTCCCAGGATTGTGATTTTTTTTTCTTTTTCTCAGTGCTGCAAAATCATCATAAAAGCACTTGATCTAGAGTCAAGGAGATAAAGACAAATTGAATCACCTGGGGACTGAATGAACTACATCCAGGCTGGCAAGGTGGCTCAGAGGGGAAAGATGCTTCCCGCACTTGCCTGAAGACCTAAAGTCTGTCCTGGGGATCCGCACGACAAATGGACAGAGCTAATTTCCAGAAGTTGTCCTCTGACCACAACACACAAAAACTCACACATTACTTGCTTACTTATTTAATTAATTAAAATTGTCATCTTTGCCTAGTGATATAGCTCAGCTGATGAAGGCCCTTGCTGCCAAGACTAACAACCTGAGTTCAATCCAAGGAACCCAGAGAACCAACAGAGAGAACCAACACATGTAACTTACCTCTACATGCATGGCATGTGCACTTACAAAGACACACACACACACACACACACACACACACACACACACACAAATAATTGTAAAACATAAATAAAATTATCGTTTTTTTAAAAAGCAGAATGAACTACATTCAACCCACTCAGAGGAGAGGAGAACGATCAGTCTCTAAAGCATTTGATACTTAAGAAATATAGTAGTGCACGGATAATCTCATTTTCCTAATGTGCCTCAACTTTTAAACTTTCCTTACTGAGGAATTGTGTGTGTGTGTGTGTGTGTGTGTGTGTGTGTGTGTGTGTGTGTGAACATGTGTGTGAGTGTATGTGTGGATGTCTAACTATGCCACAAGTCAGAGGACAGTTTCCAGGAGCTGGTTTTCTCCTTCCATCATGTATGCTTCAGGGATGAAACTCAGGTCGTCCTGGCCTTGGAGGCAAGGGCCTTTGCCCACCGAGCCATCTCTCAGCCTTTGTAATTCTATCTTCATTCAAACCAAATGTGGTTTACCAAGTGCTTTTCCAAACAGACAAGTGCACAGGTTGAATGTGTTCAGCCCTGAGGCCTGAGACAAAGATGCCCAGTGACAGTAGCACAGGTCATCCAAGACAGATCTACGCATGCCCTTTCTCCCAGGCCAATGATCTTCCCAAGAGCAGCGTCATACAGGACCATCATTTTTCTGTCTCTGATTCCCCACAGTCACATTGGCTGTACCTCTTTATAACTCTTGTGGCTTTATTCAGGGATTCATTGTCGAAGAGCTCTGTTTACGCACGTGTGTGTGTGTGTGTGTGTGTGTGTGTGTGTGTGGTGTGTGCATGTGTGTGCACACACACACACGTGTGTGTGCCCAAAGAAGAAAGTCCTCTTGTGCTGTTGGTATGATGTCACAGAAGTTTCTCACTCCCCTCTACAAAGCTTTCCTTCTTCTGATGCAGCAATTAGTCGACTATTAATAAAAAGACATTAGGTTATGCTTATTTATTTTTAAAGAATGACATCATCCCCAGCCTTCATGCCTAGCAAAGGAGCAATTCACGGGTCTTTCCATTTATGACATCAGAGAAGCTGATTGAACTTGGCAATTACCTCGCTGTTTTCACAGTGTGACCAGCGTGCTGAAAGAGGGTTATTTGCAAGGGGCTGAATAAATATATGTGATTATATGTCCTCTTATTTTAAGTGAATTTGTAGCCAGTGAAAAATACCTGCAAACATCCCCATTTGAGTCAAGAGCCAAGCCCAGCTCTCAGTCTGAGATCAGAATAGATGCATGCTAATCTCTGCATCCTCAGATTGCTGCCCATTACAGACTCCCAGAAAATGAAAGCCTTCCACGCAGAACCCAGGCGCCAACCCCAGCTTCTTAGCTGAGGACTGGAGGAACAGATTGGCAGAAATATGTGATTCACAGAATTCCTGAACCTAGAAAAGACTCAGGTTCAACTTCACACATAGGAGACCTGAACCCTCAAGTACGGAGGAAACTTGATTAATGCTGCACAGTAGCAAGTGGGAAGGCAGCTTCATTTCTACCATGTGATAATGTCCCCCTCATAAACATGCCAACCATAGCCTAACGCAACTTCTCTTTCCGCAAGAGCTTGGGATCACACTTGAGTTTGTAGCCATTAGTACAATGCTCAGTATTGTCTCCAGGCCAGACTACACAGTCGTGAGGCTCCTTCTTGTGTTGAAAACTGCATTCACCCAGAATAGTATAGGACTCTTCAGCCATTGCTGGCATGGACCCTGCAAAGGGAATCCTGTCACCTCCCGCTTCCCAAAGGATTCCCCATTTAAAGACACAGATGAATTTTTGCCAAAGGCATCAACCTCTCCCACTCAGCTTTCATTACGACCAAGCTCAAAGCTGTGACTTTATCAATACGGATGGGACTACATCAGTCATCATGAAGATAATCAGATCTATTAGTCCTCAGTGGCGAGACTGCCGAAGAGCTAACAAATAGACTAGCAAGACATGGCCTTTGACCAAAGGCAGTCAAGGGGAACTTCCTCTGCTACACTCATGGCTTCTGCTTCGAATCAGGCTGTGTCATGACAGGCAACAGCCAGACCTCAAATCGACCTGTGACTCTATGAGGACATGTCCCTAGAACCAAGGCTCAGATTGAAAACACAGATGTATTTAAAAGCAGATATCATCTCAGGAATGTACTTTAAAAAAAATTGTCATATAACTCAGTGACCTGGGGGTTCCAAAGCTTTACAGAGTTCTAAGAAAGTGTGTTTCAAGGCAGACAGAGCATGCAATGTCAGGACACAGAAGGACCACTTTCTCATGTGAGGTTACTATTCATAGAATTAATATTAATAGTCCTATCCACAAAACAATCAGGATAGCACTTAGCATGAACTGGAACCTCAAGTATTTTTACTAATGAAGAAAAGAGCTGCATTACTCCACCTCCAAACTCCAGGCAGAAAACTTATATATATATATAGAAAAGTATGATTTCTTTTTTTGGATAGTATGGTGGATACAAGGATAACAGTTTTACACATACCCTTCAGCACTACTATTCCAAGGACTAAGGGATGTGACCCCTCTCCTCATCCACCAGAGACAAAACTATAACAAAGACAGGTGATCAAGAGAAAAACATAACAAAATGCTTAATCATGTCATAGATATCTTCACAAATGAAGCCCCAGAGACAAAAGAGAATCAGTTACATTTATGAGTAGGTTCAAGGAAAAATGGACAGATATGATCAAGTCATGATTGACAGAGTAGGCACCCATCCAGAGCCACCCAAATTCTCTGAGTAGCACCCTTTCCTGAGTGTAGGGTGGGACCCTCTGGGTGAAAGTCTTCAAAGGAAGATAGAGAGGGGACTAGAGTGACCTTCTGACATTTTGTTGGTGGCTTTGGGGATATGTTAGAACTGTTTGTAAAGCTTGTCTTGGGGAAGAAGAATGCTGAGTTCTGACTCACAAAGATGGGCAGAGCAGAGGCAAAAGGCGGAAGACCAGAAGAGTCTTGCATCTGACACCAACATGTCATCATCTCCTGTTACAAGTACTCAGTGTGCCAGAGTGTTACACTTTGGGGTGTCCCACGCTGAGCCTCATCACCACACACTTCACTGCAGGCTCCTAACGACTTCTTTGTCATGCCTGTGCCAACGCTACCATGAATTGGACCATCTGTGGATTCACTAGAACTCTTACTCAGAGGAACCCTAGGGTTCCAGCACCCTTACCACTGGGAACTTGCTGAGGATACTAGACCTGGAGCTTCAGCCTAGGCCTTCTGCATCAGGATGTACATTTTAACAGGATCCCTGGGAAACTCAGGCTTCCGGAATGCTGCCTTAGAGAGAAAGCTATCAAACTCGGACAGCCATAGGAATAGTATGGAGTCTTAGACATGACTCATGCTGGAGTTTAATAGCTACTCCAAGATTTGACAGATGGAGGGAACAACCTGGACTATGGAAGTCTGAAGCAGAGCAAAGTTTGCAAACCTCTACTGTGGTCAGGGCCTACCCAGTCTTGTCCATGTAGGTACCTCGGTTTTTCCAATTCTTGGGCTTCATCCTGAGCTCGGATTGTTGTCTCCAGCAGCCAGATTTTGAAGGTGGGATGCTCACTCCAGCCTTTGGTGATTTACCATCAGGGTATTCTGCAAGCCATTGCTGAAAAGCCCAGAAAATAAGGACCATCTCTCCAAAGAACACATCTCTCAGGCAGCCTTCTCCGGGGTATTCCTTCAGCAGCAGCCGCTCACGCAGCCCAATGCTGAGTTGATTGTGCTTGGTTCGCCAATCAACTGCTTTTGATGGTAACCTCTACATTGTAGAGTGGACTCTTTAAACTACTTATTTGTTCACTGGAGGATAATTTGTAGAAGGCAATAGTTATATGATAATGTTCTCTGAGAGAACAGAGCAGCAGACTGAGCCAGCAGTATATGTATGTGAGCATATGTAAGGCATTTATTAGGGAGCTGGCTCATGTGATTAGGGAAGTTAAGGGTCACAACAGGCTGGCCTAGCTGGGATGCTGCATGTCCATGCTGAAAGGTGTTGGAACTGAGGAAGGCAATGGTGTTGCTCAGTTAAAGGACAAAACCCAAAAACCAGTGAGAAGTGACTGAAGGGAGCTGATGTAAGTTATAGAAACTAGAATTTGAAAATCTAGATATCTGGGGGGCCAAGATAACAGAAAAGGTGTCTATCACAGTTTTCAAACAGGTGACCAGTTGGCTTTCGGTGCATGTTCTCTCCAGGCCCTCTGGGTGTTGCCTACTCACAAGGGTGGATCTGTCTTCTACTTTGACTCATATGCTGGTCCCTGGAAGCACGTTCACGGACACACTGAAAATGGTAATCTCCCTTATGTAGTTACTTTGTCACCTAACATTAACTGTCCCAGTAGGCTAAGACAGAAGGCTCCAATTAGAAGAGACTGGATCTGAGATCTATAATATGAGAACCTTCAGAAAAATTGCCAGGAAGTGCTTCCCACAAGGGAAACAGCAAGCCCCAAGGAAGGACTAAGCTGGAATAAATTCAGTGTCCTGAGAACAGAAGGCCACAGTGCTGGCTGTGAACAAACCCATAGATGGCTTAAGATGAACACGCAGTGGGGGCCCAGGATTGGGTCATACTAGGTTGTTGGACTTGGCAAAGGGATTTGGCTTTATTCAAGAACAATAAGAAGTGCTTGGAAGATTGTAATAAAGAGATGATGTGATTGGGAAGCCTGTTAGGGAATGGATTACTGTGGGAAAAGCAGGAACCAAAAGACTAATCAACAGTTAGTGTAGTTGTCCAAGTATGAGAAAAGGACTTGGGTTGGATATGAAAAACAACAAAGGGTTTCATTCCCTGCTGGTGAAGTATTTTGGTATTTCTATGGCTTTGTTTTAATTCGCCGTTTCAAAAGCTCTGGGTCCATTCCCGTGGTGTTTATGTTGATGTATTTTATAGAAGCTTGATTGTATCACGCAGTCACCCAGAACAAACGAACACTTGCCGGTTTGGGTGTGAGACCAAAGGAGGACCGTCCACTCATTCCTAACAACCTTTCACTTGGTTTAGGAAGAGATTTTCATTCATACACCTCTGGAATATTTGCCACTCATGGCTTTTTTGTTTTGTTATTTCTGATTTGGTTTGAAGGCCTCTCTAATGCTCTTTGTCATTTGCTCAATGCTTTCCATGTGAGCATGGGGAAAATTCATATGATTTTGAGCAGTTAAGTGCTTCTGAATGATTTAAAATGCTGGGAAGACATTTAACTCTTTGGCAGGAAGATTGGAGAACATGTTATTTCCAGCTGTGGGTTAGATCCATATTTGGAAAGAGACCTTCTTAGTATCAAGAATATTATAGAACATATCCAGGTGTTTTAAGAACTACAAAAAACACCCAGCTAAGAAGAACCTTCCATTGTTCCTCCAAGATGCCACACTTCTTCCTCAATGAAAACGAATCCCATGGATGGAGCCTCTGAAAGGGCTATTGGAACAAGTCCAACAGTCTAGGAGGAAAGGGAGCTTTGGAGAACATTAGAAGCAGGAAACGAGCGGGAGAGGAAGGGTGTGCAAAGGTGTGAAAGATGAACGGGGCTTAACTTTGTAAAGAAGGGGGTCTCGGGTAGGTGGGAGAAAATTCCTCTCTACAAGTGGGTGAGTTATAAAGAATGGGGGCAGGGAGGGGAACTCAAGAGGCAATAAAACATCGTGTTTATGATGTTAGGTTAAGAGGGGAAAAGGGAATCGCAAAGCTGAGCCTCCGCCGTTCAAGTCGGACCCTCAACCCTGGGCCAGGGCAATGGTCAGTTCACTGGCTGTGGCATCTAAATGGCCATCAACGTCTCCGCCTGGGTCTCGAGACTGATATCTAGGACAGTTAGACAACGTTTTCCTTTGAGCTGTTTTCAGAGAGGACACGGGGTGATTAGATGAGGGGCCATTTCAGACTGGGCTGTCATCCAACAACTACCAATGCAATCCAGCGTAATTGACCCCGAAGCAGTTGACTCCGTGACACGGGATCGAGCTCTGACAGCTTAGCAGAGAGACCAGGAAAGGAAATTAATAAGTGATTTGAGCAAATTCAGGCACCTGGTAGTTAAATGGACTTAGACACTTTCATTCTTTGTTATTGGCTTGAATCTGGTCCAGTTGGGAGTTACTGAAAAATTGATGGCAATAAACCGGCGCCTGTGATACGGCACTTCGCAGCTCAGAGCCTCTTCCTGGATCACCAGGGGGAAGTGACGCCACGGTGGCGCGGGCACACGTTCGAGTTCTGAACTCACACAGGCTTGCTTGTTTCTGCCTAACAGGTGGGTATAAAACGTGATAAATGGTGAAAGGTTTTGGAACCAAAAGTAGGATTTAAAGCTGGGTTGGACACCGCTCAAGAAACACACCTTTAATTAGAGCCTAAAAAACAGTCTCTTGCTGGCTTCTTCTATATTAGGGACTGATACTGGACCCCACATTTTCATGGCTGCTGTAAGAACTTGAGTTCTTTGCCTAATTCTGCCTTTGGAATATTTGCTACTATTTTTGGTTTTTACATTTTTATTTATTTTAGTGTGCATGTGTGCCACACCACCCAGGTGGAGATCACAGAACAACGTTTAGGAGTTGGTTCTCTTCTTCCATGGTGTGGGTCCCAGAGATAAACTCAGATTATCAGGCCTGGCAGCAAGCTCCTTTATACCAGCTAAGCCATCTCTCTGGCCCTAAGTTCTAGCTTTTAGATCACGTGCTTCTTCTCCTGTCCTGTCCCAGTAGAGGTCTTCATACATGAGGTCCCAGGCCACCTATGGGAGGCCAGTAGAGCCTGGTAAAGTTCTCATCCATTTGCTAATGCAGATGCAACACGAGTCTCAGATTTCAAGGAGTATGGAAAGATTTGGAATAACAGATGAAAGTCGGTTTTGTTTTTGTTTTAGTTGAAGCAAGCATTGTCCAATTTTCTCTGCACAGAGTTTCCCCAGCTCTTCTCACAACACATGCACATACTGGTCCTTTCCAACTCTTGCACCAGACTGAAAAGTTCGATTCTCTAAACACGAGGGGCTCCAGGTATGGGCGTTGGGGTTGCTTTTTGTTGTTTCAAAGACACAGATACAGTGCTGCTCACCATCCACCAAGGCCACTTGACTTCGGTGTTCCTCTAATTCAGCAACCCTGGACCAGCCCGGGCTCTTTCTCCCAACTCTTGCTGGGGCCTAGAAGCTTCCCCAGACTCCCTGCTTGACATCTTCTCCCTTTTCAATCCTGGTGCCGATGAATCTCCTGTCAATAGAACTTCTCTCTTCTCTGCTTTCAAGAGGACCCTCAATCCACTCCACCGTCACTGCCCCCTCACAACTCATGTGGCCCCTTGATTGCCCTTGGGGACTATTCGGAGGTGGGGAGTCTATGAAGTCCCTGGGTCGTTAGGTCTGGTGGGTCTTTCCCACCAGAGAAGGTTCTTTCTTGAAGACTGGATTAATCAGAACCAAGGTGAACTGTTACAAAGCACATCTGTCCTTGTCATTTCTCTTTTACGCACCCCTATACCTACTCAGCCACACGACACTGATGTGTGAAGTTTCTCTGGACACTGTTGCCATGCCCTTGAACTTCTCAGCCTCCAGAACTATATAACCTTCAATTTTTTTCTCTTCATAAATTAGCCAGTCTCATAAAGTTTTGTTACACCAGTAGAAAACAGACCAAGATAATAGCAGTTTATTTCTAATTTTTTTAATGTATTTTGCCTGCATGTATGTCTGTGAATCATGTTCATGCATTGACCTCAGAAGAGGGCATCAGACCTCTAGAACTGGAATTAGAGGCAGTTGTTAGCCACTGTGTGGTTGCTGAGAACAGAACCCGGGATCTCTGTAAGAGCAACAAGTGCTCTTAACCACTCAGCCATCTTTCCAGATTTTATAATGTATGTTAAATCTCTGCGCTTACTTTCCTCAGAGAATACCTCTTCACCAGAAGTCCCGTCCCCTTCTTGGATTTTAGTCTTCTACTGGGACCTGGCTAGCCCTGTGTGTCTTTCTCAGAATGTCCCATTGACTAGCAGAGGCCAATGATGAATTTGTAGACTGATGAACAGTCCTTGTTTCTGACACAAGAAACAGAGAAGGCAGAGGCAGATGGGAAAGGTGTCCCTAATGAAATTCCTGATGTTCCAGTTCCACAGCTACTGGGTCTCCTGTGATAAGCGCCATTTTCTCTATGAGAACAGTGGGCTTTACAGACTGAGGGACATCTGTGCCTACCTTCTCCTGTCCAGATGAGACAGCGGATACTTACCATGTTCCAAGACCCTTTCTTGGTGTTCTCCTGTTTATTCTGATGAAGCTTCCAGACCACAGTTCAGTCCGAAAATAATCAAGAGGAGCTGTTTGCGTTTGTTGGGGGAAAGAGTATATTCATTTGTCTAGTTTGTGCATTTTTCCTGCCCCTAAGCAAACTCAGAGAAGTCCACACAGTGACCAGAGTTCCTCCCATTGGTGGTTCTGTAAGATAAAGAATGCTCAAGGATCCTGAGGAGCACACAGGAGGAAGCTCAATCTTTAATAGTCGCCTTTCATCATCAAGATAATCACCTAATCGCAAGCTTGAGTTTGGAATCGGGTGCTGAGAGGGCTGGCTTGGAATTGTTTATTTTGGAGATAATCCCAGGACTGGCTTGCAGGAGAGTGAGGAAGCAAGAGGAGAGGATGTTGGTTCAGGGTATGTCAGAGAGCCGCTCACCATCCTACCCACCATGAGTGACTGGGCTTAATTCTAATCGGAGACCACGTGATGCGCACCCCTAAGCTGTTCCACCCAAGAAGAAAGAGCACCCCTGTATTCACATTCCAGGACTAGTTGAAGGATGTTAGCATCCGGGAGCTGTAACACCCCTGACCCCCACTCCATGTCTGAGAGCCCAGCTCCAACCGCAGTCTGAGGAAGTTATCCAGCTTGAGAAAGCCCTTAGGCAGCCATGAGAAGTGAAGTAAGCCATCATCATACACATCTGTTGTCATGTTAGAGACTGGCTGGGGGTCCCACTCAGGCAGCCATAGCTCCCCCACCCACACACAGACTGCGTAAGTGCTGCAGTCACAGAGTGCTGGCTTAGAAAAACAGAATTCAGGATTGAGGTCTTGAATGAGCATCAGTGTAGGCAGGGAGCCAAGCCTTCAAATGTGCTTGCAGCATTTGTCTGGGCTTCTTTACTTGGAAATTTCTAGAAAAGTACACTCAAAGTAGATGATGCTTCACGTTATGAATGTCTACAGCTGTGAGAGCAAGGAAAAGAAACACTTATCACTGCAGGTCACAGCCTTGTTGGATTGTTTGTTACACATGCTGTTACTGACTGATACAGTACTCAAAGGAATATGTCTAATAGAACAATGTGAATAGTAAGTTTGAAAAGTATAATTACAGGGCTGGCAAGATGGCTTAGCATATACGGGAACTTTGCTATCAGAGTTCAATCCCCAGACTCACATGATACAAGGCAAAACTGACTCCCACAAGCTGTCCCCTGACTTCCACATATGTACCTCAATATGTGCATGCATGCGTGAGTGTGAGTGTGTGTGTGTGTGTGTGTGTGTGTGAGAGAGAGAGAGAGAGAGAGAGACAGAGAGAGAGAGACAGAGAGAGAGAGACAGAGACAGAGACAGAGAGAGAGACAGAGCCAGAGAGAGAGAGATGGCAGGGCCATATATGCATATGTACCCATGTATGTGTGGAATCCAGAGAGGGACATGGATTGTCCTTCTCTATAACTCTCTGACTTCCTGTCTTGAGATCAAATCTCTCACTGAACCTGGAGGTAAACTGGTACCCAGGAAACTCGAGCAATCCTCCTGTGTTCATTTGTAACAATGGTGAGGTTTACAGATGCATGTGGCCACACTGACTTTTTATGTGGGTGCTGGTGTTTTGAACTCGGGTCCTCGTGCTTGCGTTCTTACCCACAGAGCCATCTCCCCTGCCCTCTAATACGACGGTTTTTAATAGGTCGTTTACAGCTTACCTCTTTGTTTGCAACTCAGGACATTTTTTGAGTTCGTGTTGATACATCTTTCAATGTTTTCTTATATTTTTCTACCTGTTTGTCTGAGAGTTAAAATAGTTATTCAGGGCAAGAAAGAGGGCTCAGTGATTTAGAGAACTTGCTACTCTTGCAGAGGATTTGGTTTTGGTTCCCAACACTCACATGGCAGCTCACAACCAACTATATCTCCACTTCCAAGTGATCTGACAGCCTCTTCTGGCCTCCACAGGCTCCAGGAATGCATATGGTGTGCAGACGTACATTCAGGAGAAACATACACATCAAATAAAAATAAATAATAAATCTTAAAAAAGAAACAGTTACTCACACTTTTCTAATCCTTTTATAATCATTAAACTTTTAACTTAAAAGTAATACACTAAAATAGATTTATTCACGGCCCGGCCATGGTCCAAGGATCATGAATAAAATGAATCACTAAGGTCCTTGCTTGTTAGTGTAAGTGTGCTTTTACATGTTACATGGTGGACTTCATTCAAGTGTACTTCTTAGGAGCAGTTACACCTCTACAGTACACATAGCTCATGCCGCCTTTGCTCAGGCATCTTCCCCACACAGCTCACCTCCCTCCTCCCTGCCCTGTGTGCTGTGGATATCACTCTGTATAAACAAAACGTTGATTGGCCAGTAGCCAGGCAGGAAGTATAGGCGGGACAAGCAGAGAAGAGAATTCTGGGAACAGAAAGGCTGAGGCAGAGAAGATGCTGCCACCCGCCTCTATGAGTAGCAACATGTAAAAGATACTGGTAAGCCACAAGCCATGTGGCAAGGTATAGATTTATAGAAATGGGTTGTATTAAGACATAAGAACAGCTAGCAAGAAGCCTGAGCCATTAGGCCAAACAGTTTAAATAATGTAAGTCTCTGTGTGTTCCGCCCGGTTGCGGGACTGGTGGGTGAGAGATATTTGTCCTGACTGTGGGCCAGGCAGGACTGGAGAAAACTCCAGCTACCCCTGTGCACCTGCTGCTGAAGGTCTTCAGGGCGGGTTGCCATGCCTTCTCCCTGGTGCCCAGGTGCCCTACTTTGTGCCTGAGTGATCCACTTTTTCACCTCCTCTTGGCTATGTCCTATTCACCCTTCAGAGCTAAGCTCAACATCGCTCCTCAAGGGAAGGCAAACACTTCCCCTCCTAAAGACCAGTGAACCCCTACTCACCATGCCTCTTTGATGCATATCCCCCTCATCCCCACCCCCACCCCAACCCACCCCCGCGCCACAAGAGAGGCTCCTGAGGTGCCAAACCGCATGTGGCCACATCGCCACTACACGAGACCATGAAAACTGGATGTCTTGACTGTACAAACACAGGTTGATCATGGCTAATCAGAAAGCCCAGCATCCAAACACTTCAAAATCTAAACCTTTTCATGCTGGCATGACATTATAAGTGAGGATGACACTGCTCGTCTCACAGAACAAGTCTGAGCCAAAACGCAGTCCCCAGGAGTAGATGGGTGGGAAGCAGCAAATACTGGCGTTTGCAAATAAATCTGAGAGTTGAGGGAGAGAGAGAATTCAGATTCTCTGGAATTGTGTGGTATACAGTAAGGACAAAGCCTTTGAAGGGCAAAGGCTTCAAAGAGAGTCAGTGTGATGGCTTCAGATAAAGAGGAAGAGACTCCACTGGAGCAAACCTGTTTCCACAGTCTAGTGATGGCGCCTGAGATACACTGTTTCTACAGGCACTAGCTGAGGAATCTGAACATGCGCTGTTTCTACAGGTACTAGAAGAGGAATCTGAGCATGTGCTGTTTCTACAGGCACTAGCTGAGGAATCTGAGCATGCGCTGTTTCTACAGGTACTAGATGAGGAATCTGAGCATGCGCTGTTTCTACAGGCACCAGCTGAGGAATCTGAGCATGCGCTGTTTCTGCAGGTACTAGATGAGGGATCTGAGCATCACCTATTGCTGCTTACTTAGACAGAGAACGTGTACTTTGCCACTGAGCTACCTTTATGACCCAACTCAGCTCACAGCACCTGCTCACTTCTCTAATACTTTCTGCACAGTCCACTGTGCTACGTCATTCAAACGGGTGGTAATTTGTACAATAATTTATTTCCAAGTATGCACTGAGCAGAACAAATATCCTTTTTATATAGTCCCTTGCCTTCATCAGTATGTAATATAAATCAGGAAAGACTCACTGATAGACCAAAATGCTGTATATAGTTCCCTTTGGTCTGTGTGCATAGGTGTGCATGAGACAAGAGTGAACATTGTCTTTAGATTCAATTCCCCTCCCCAAGATAGCTCATTATCCAAAGGCAAATAGTCTAACTCTGAAAATACCTGAAACCCAAGAAACATCTTCTCTGCAACACTTAGAAGGAGGGGTACTTAACTAACTGCCCTGGGTAGTAAGTCTCTTGAGAGGGACCTTGTCTCTTTCATTAGTGTGTCCCAGTAGCTGACATAGACAGCAACGTGAATGGAGGTAAAGAGTAAATGTGTGGGAACCAGAAGGACAGTCTGAGACTCTGTGTTTCCCTGGAAAGTGAACAGAACAGGATAGTATGCATGGCTTTAGGCCAAAGACCTGATCTGCAGGGTACTTTGAATGAACACTGGCCTCAAGGTGAAGGGCACTGACTTCAATTTGTGATGATACTAGATCCTAACTCCATGGCTTGGGTGAATGGGTTTTCTCGTCTCTCGTTTCCTCACCTGTAAATAGTAGTGACGCCTCTGCTCATCACATCCCAGGGTGATGTCAATAGAACACTTCATATGCTGTGTTTGTGGCTGTTGTTCCTTAGTGATGCCCAGGGGCAGGGCTGCTATTGTCACCCTCACTGATAAAATGGAGCATCTCAGAACACTACACCTCATGAGGAGATGGGCCAGGGTTACTCAGTGTGAGACAGCACTCCAAGGCTGATTGGTAGAGTCTGAACCTTGGAGAGTTATCTGTAACACAAATTGCTAAATGGTCTTATAATAATAATAATAATAATAATAAAACAGAGCCAGATATTGGGGTAAATGCTGAAAGATCAGAGAAAAAAGGAACAAGCCACTGCTACATCTTACCTCTAGGACCCCTCAGCCTGAAAAAGCTCTCTAGCCTAAAGGCCTCTAACTGAAAGGGCTTCCTCAGCCAAAAAACCTTTAGTTCCTGTCTCCTCGCACCTTATATATGTTTCTCTGCCCAGCCATATCACTTCCTTCTTAGTGCTGGGATTAAAGGCGTGTGATTCCCAAGTACTGAGATTAAAGGTGTGTGCCACCACTGCCTGGCTCTGTTTCTCTCCTAGACTGAATTGATCTCACGTAGTCCAGGGTAGCTTTGAACTCACAGAGATCCAGACAGATTTCTGCCTCCCGAGTGCTAGGATTAAAGGTGTGTGCCACCACTGCCTGACCTCTATGTTTAATCTGGTGGCTTCTTCTGTTCTCTGATCTTTAGGCAAATTTTATTAGGGTACACAATATATCACTACAGTTATCCACCAAGTAGGTTCATAAGGCTTGAGATTGGTGTAGATGTAACTACAGCCACAGACTGGCAGTCTGATTGTTCCAGGAGAGCCTTGGTCCTGGGCACAGGACTGCATGGCTGGTCCTGGTTCGCATCATCAGAACAAGAGACTTCAAGTGTCTGGTTATGGAAGGGGACCAGAAGCCAGCAAGTGCTGGATCCAAGGAACACAGGTTGGTAGAATGAGGCAAACACATCATCTGGACACACGCTTGCCTTCAGGGAAGAGCAACACCTGGAATCTCAAACCCCGTCCAAGTTCACTGCATTTAGCCCAAGGTTAGTTCTGATTCAAGGTCACTGAGTCCTGGATTCTATTATTGAAATAAACACCACTTTGCAATCTGTACTTTTTATTAATGGTGTGATTCACTTAATGAAGGTTCTGTTGAGTCCATCAATCTTCCTTTTGGATGAGGCCCATCCAGGCACCACAGGCAGCTGCCAGCCTGGATGTGTTCAACATTTGGAGTCCAGTCATCCTTATGAACATTTGCCCTGCAGAAGGGGGTGGGGGAGGGGCACATCAAAACTCCATTGGCACAAAGGCACACACAGAGTTTAAAGGACTTTTTTATTGCACTGCTCTGGACCTTGCTATTGTTTTTAAGTCCCAGGCATCCAAACAACCATGGACAGAAAACTCTTAAAACCTAGCTATAAAACGTTGGTCAACAGCAGCCATCAAAACTGCAAAGGGAAAGGCCTGGGCAAAGCCGGGGTTCATGGGGACATGGGGGTTTTCATTGCAGTTTCCCTAATCCCATGTCCCTGGCTGGGCTGACTCATGATGGAAAAGCCTATTCAGCCTTGGTGACAGTGTATGAGTGCGACCACAGAATGGCTTCACCTGAAAATGGCAGCATGGGTGTTTAGCTCCGTTTACGTCCAGTCCTACCCTGACTGTATTTCCTAGGGGAATTGCTTCACTGCTTGTTATGGGAACAAACGTCTTCATTTGACCTAGTCCGGTTGTTGTCACTGTCCACACAGCATTCCTGAAAGTGGTTCCAGCCCAACTCAGGTTTGATTATGGGTCCCTTCTAGAACACATCATACTTGGTTCTACATGTAAGCAAAAATCCATCCTAGAAACCTACTTCCTCCGGCTAGTCTCCCCTCCTCCTAAAGTGACCAGAAACTTTCCAAACAGCATTGTCACCAGAAGATCAAGCATCCAAAACATGGGGTCATTTTAGGTTCAAACTGTAACTGTTTGCTTGGAATGTAAATTGTCTCTTTTTCCAGTATATCTGGGTATATGACTTAAAATATTTCAAGAGATGGGAGCCTGGGAGACACGAAAGGAATCCTTTACTAAGAGGACTCTACTTGGTCACCAGTGTGGGTGGGTGGAATTGCAGATGTCTACACAGTTCAACATCTGGGTTCCTATGAACAGTCCTTTCTTTCATGGTGTGGTGGGGGTAGCTCCTGAAAAGAGTTATACAGAATTTACAACTGGCCTTTCCAGAACAGCTGGATATAAAGCCAGGAGCCAGAAATGGCCATGAAGTCAGGAGAGAGGTTTCTCCCAAGTCTGTTCCTTGACTGCACCAGGCAGTAGTTCTCACATCACATCCTTCGATAGATGTAAAGGCATGCCGCAGAGAGACATGATCTGAGCAGGACCTGGAGCATCACCTACCCACATCTTGCTATTTCATTTCTGAACCAGTAGACAATCCATCACTGTAACAAAATGTCCAAGGAAGTCAACTTAGGTTTGTTGGCCTCTGTGTTGGAGGTTTCCGCCCTTAATCGGACGTTGCTCTTGGGTGTGTTATGGCACAAGGGGCGGGAGAATGCAGTGAAGACATCTACTCCACAGGCAGCTAACGAGCAAAAGAGAGAAAGAAAGAGGAAGGGGCAGAAGTCCCATGATCCCCTTCAAAGATACTCCCAACGGTCTCCCATAGGCCCCATCTCTTAAAGAGTCTACCACCTTCCTATAGCACCTCCCTAGGGACTAAGCCTCAACCCCATGACCCTCTGGGGATGCTAAAGATCCAAAACATCCCATCAACCAGGTTATAGTCTACAAGTAGGACACCTAGAAAGAAAGGAACACTGTTGGAAAAACAAGCAAAATGATCAGGAAAGAAAGGCAGCATTACTCCAATGAAGTAGAAGAGGAACCAGAACAGGTGTAGAGAACAACCAGAATATCAGTGTGTTGGCTGTTCTGTGTCCTTCAGAGGTCATGAAGCAAGTGGTTGTCATCCCCACCCACTGCTCAGCCTCTAGGGTTCCTTCCTGACTCACTGCTGTAGAACCTCTTGAAAGGGATTTGAAATACACAGTAAACTAGGTGGGCCTGGGGATGCAGGCCTAATCCTATATCCATATGCAATGCCCCTGACAACAGGGGTATGACTCCAGCTCTGTACTTGGTTTGGAACTGAAACACTTCCCAAAGGCAGGAGTGTTGACCACTAGGTCCCTGGCCCACGGTATACTGTAAGGTGGTGGAGACTTTGGGAGGTGGGGCCTAGTGGATGACATTTGGGTCTTTAGGGTAGACCCTTGAAGTGGATGTGGGGAGCCTAGTCCTTACTTTCTCCCTGTTTTTGAGTCCCAGCTACCATGGAATGGGCAGGTGGCTCCAGCAGGTCCTTCCTGCCGTGGTGTGGTGCCCAGACAGCAAGAACCACTGGTCCTGGACTGGAACCTCTGACAACAAGAGATGAGATAGCCCTTCATTCCTTAAAGTTACTCATCCCTATAACCCATCCCAAGTACTCATCCCAAGTACTCATCCCTATAACCAAGTGAGCCGTCTCCATGCTGTGACACACAGCCTGCCACACAGCGTCAGAGATTTTAGTTTTGCATTGAATCTGGGTCCATGTAAGTCCCAACACTGTAGAGTATGGTGGAGGAGCCTCTTCACCTTGTAGAAGGAGTGACACAGAGAGAAACAGACCACAGACCAGACAGAAAATTCAAAAGTGTGTGCCCATTGGGCCAGCTACTTCTAGCAAAGCCGACCCCTAAAGTTTCCATGGCCTCCCAGTAGCCTGTTACCGGCTGGGTAACACTCATGACAGAGCAAACATCCATTACAAGATGGAACCTGTGGGAGACAATTCATATCCAAACCACAGCAGTGCCAGAAAGCTAGACCTCATAAATTCTATGAGGGAATTTATATGCATATATGCAAGCATGTATGTATGTATCTAGCTATCTATCTATGTACTATGTGTGTGCATGTATATATGTGTGTATGTAAATATATATATGTCTGTGTGTATATATGTTTATATACGTATGCATGTATGTATATGTGTGTATACATATGTATAGAGGTAGGTGTATATACGATATATGTATGTGCATTGTGTGTTTATTACACTGTAAATAGTTATTATCTTGGAGTGTTAGAATTGATAGAATTGAGAACAATTGCAATTTATTTTCCTTGTACTTTAATTTTCATATTGTATTATTTCATGATAGGGGCATCTATCAGCTTAGAATATGAAATTAAGGATTTAATTTTTTTCTTTAAGGTTCTATCTAGCTCTTAAAATAAAAATAAAGTCTTCCATATGCCCCACTGCATTAACTATCTTAATTATCTAAGCCTGACCCTTCTGTTCCATTTCTTATCTGGTGCTGACAGCCAGAAGGTCTGGGAATTAGCCCGTCTCCACCTTCCCTGGGCGCCTCTCTATCTCTGAGTCACTTATTTGTGCCTCTGCCCACCTTAGCTTCTGTGACATCTCACACCCTCCTTTCATCCCTCGGTTGAGTGATTAGCTGGGTGTGATGTCATCTCTACCTAGAACCCCCAGGCGATGCTTTGCCCTTTCTGCCTTCATATTACACGCTGGCTGTCCTTTCTACAGCCACTCCTCACTGCCAGCCTTGTCATAATAATTAGCGAAGTCACCAACTTGGAAATTGGGAACTGAAGAGACCGTCCTAGGCTGGGGAGATGGCTCAGTCGATAAAGCCTTTCCCTTGTAAGCACCAGCACTTCAATTCTATCCCCAGAACACACATTTTAAAAAGCTGGGTGCGGTGGTATGCCCTGATAATCTTAGCGTTGGGAAGGTGTACAGAGACAGGCAGATCCCTAGGGCTTACAGGACAGCCAGGCTGGCGCAATCAGTGAGCATCAAGTACTAGTGAGAGATTCTCTTCTGTCCCAAAAAGCAGGCTGGACAGTACCAGAGGAATGACACTCTAAATTTACCTTGGGTCCTCCCTTGTGTGTGCACACAGACACACAGACACATATGTACACACACACAGACACACAGAGAGAGAGAGAAAGGGGGGGAGGGAATTAAATATTTTCTGTGATTAAATCTAAAGAACTTCTTGAATTTCACTAAAAGGAGAGATTGAAGGGCAAAGATGTAGTGTCCGCCACTGTCACAGAGAAGGTCTCAGCTGGCCCTGTTCTAGAGCATGGCCTCCAACAGTCCTCACCACCTCAAACATCAACAGAAATGCTTTCTGAATGGTTACTTATAGTAGACACTAAGCCTTCTCTCCTGCCCTTCCCATGGTTCTGACAAGGTAGGGGTTGATAGAATGGGGATGCTGCTAGGATTTGGGGTGCAAACTTTGGTTTGCAGTTGCATTTGCTGCTGCTGCTGAGCCACAAAGCAACTGGGTCTTGGCTTACCCTCTTCTTTCAAATCAAGTTTGCAAAGTCCAGTCATAAAAACTACCACAGAAGCGTCCTTTGATTTAGCGCTGCTCAGGGAGAGCCCAGAGTCAGCACCAGGGATTGCAGCTGTTTACTTAAGCAAATGAATGGAACTTTAACAGAACAGCTCATAAACAAATCCTTCAGGAGGTCATGCCAGGCTCCCCGGGACCTGAGGTGTTGGGTCTGACATACAGCACCATGCTGGCCCCACATGCTCTCCAGAGTCTCCAGGGGGCCTTGGGTTTGGAATGCCATCTGAGAAGCCCGGGCCTGGGGGATGGGGGCTAGGGAGGAGGGCTTTATTTACTTATACTCTGGAAAGGAGAGACGGCCAAGGACAGGGCCAGCTGGGGAAAGCAACAACCCATGGTGCAGAGTTGTTTCTCTCAGACATAGTCCTGTTCTTCACGCTGCCTCATCCTGGCTGGAGCCCATGGAGGGCAAAGATGGGAGTAAACACAGACAAGCCTGGGACTAAACTTTATCACTGTAATCCTCCAGACCTGCTCTGTGTCTGGTTCCTGTACTGATAGGTTGTTGCAAGATTTTGAATTGTTCCCCCAAAAGTTCATGTGCTCAAAACTTCATCTGTAAATTCCAACCTTAATGGTACTTAGATATGAGGCCTTAGCCGGGCTGATTAGAATTGGATAATGGCCTGAGGGTGGAGTCCTGAAAATAGCATTAGTTGTCTTGTAAGAGAGAATGGAGCTAGCGTGCTTGTTCTCTACATGATGCCCTCCGTCACACCATGCTGGGGTCACGTGCTCTCCAGACACTGGCCCCATACTCTTGGACTCCCCGGCCTCCAGAGCTGAGCACTGAATAAACTTTTGATTGATCAAAAGTTACACCACCCATGGCACTCAGTTACAATGACAGAAAATAGACCCAGATGACAATTCAGTTCACACTGAACCGTTGCCTTTATCTTCTTTTAAAGGTGTGTTAGAAGCCATGGGCTTTGGATACCACCATAAGCCACTCTCTAATGCTGTAGGGGTGTGAGAATAATTCACTTTTCCCTGCACGTTTTGCTAGTCAAAAAATATTCAGTACAAATGTGTCAAACAGAGGAGCTCGGCGTTGTAGTGGTGCTGATTTGGTATTATCAGGGCTGGTGGATGAAACACTTAAATCCATCACCACTTCCTGGACACTCCTGAAGGGGAGTTGTCGATGTTTGGTTTGGGTTTTGGCAAGATAGGTAGACTTCAGGGCATTCTTCTATTTCTTTGGCCCGTCAGAGCGAGGTGGGAAGCCCTGGCTGCTGCCACAATGGCGTACGGCTTTCCCTGGCGCTGTTTTTACTAAAGCAGTTTTACTAATGGGCTGTTTACAGTCGTTTCCTTTCGCAGCTGGCCCCAGAGTGAAGTGAAAACAAAAAATGATACCCAGGGGTTTATCAATTTTTCTCTCTTATAAACTGTTAGTGCCTCTCAGCGGGAGAAGTTCACAATGCCCAGTTTATAGCTTCTTTCAGCTGCGGTGTCTGCCTGCACTGATTCACTGCATGGAAAAAAACAGCCCTCCCTGGAGCTCAGTCTGGTGCCCCTTGCTGAGACTGGCAACGTCACTGCTGGGTCTGTGGAATAGTTGGAGGCTGCAGCTCACAGGACTGTGAAGGGAGAGATGAAGACTGGGTCCCCAAGTGGCTGTGTGGCAGCAGTTCTCAACCTGTGAGTTGTGACCCCTTTGGAGTTGAACTACCCTTTCACGGGGGTCACCAAAGACCATGGGAAAACACAGATATTTATAATACGATTCATAACAGTAGCAAAATTGCAGTTATGAAGTAGCAACGAGAAGAATTTTATGGTTGGGGGTCACCACAACATGAGGAACTATATTAAAGGGTCTGAGCATTAGGAATATTGAGAACCGTTGCTGTGTGGAATCCCCAGCAGGCAGAGGGGCTTTATTCCCCTGACATGTTTCCTTGTTTCTTTTCAATGATTTTAGAAAGACCAGACACCTCTACCTTTGTGGGGGGCCCACAGAGACCCCAGCTTGTGGCTTGTTTAGAGTCTGAGCTTGTTTTCCCCTGCAAGGCTGCATAATAGGATGTTTGGGCCAAAGGCATGGTTACCAGGTGTCTTATACTTCAAGGCCTAATTACAGGATACTTGGCCATAAGGCATGGTCACCAGATGACTTGAGTACTAAGGAGGTGTTTACACTTGACTGTACTTTGTACCTTGAACCGTCATGTCTTTGAAAGGGGGAGGTCTTTTTGCTCCCCTTCCTTTGGGTATACAAAGGCTGTGTAATAAACTCAGGCATCTGTGGTATTGACCCAGAGTCCTCCCGAAGCTATCCTGTGTCTGTCTTTTTCTTTATCCATGTCTCCATTTCATAGCTATCATTCCCCAATTCCACACTCCCCCTTTCAGAACTGTTCAACAGGTCGAGGAGGACTCCACCTATCTTGACATTTTATATCTAAGAAGCAGGGGACAGCCTGGCCACCAGCGAGGCACCTAAAGGAACAGACTCAGGCCAGTTGCGAAGGCAGATGGAGCTGGAGAGCAAGAGCAGAGAGCCAGATTTCTTCACTTATCACAGGGGAAGGTCAAAGTCACACTCCATGGGGACCTCTGGAATGTCCTTCCCTGCTAAGTCATCGCACTAGGTTTTGATGGGTGAGAGGAGGTAGCTGTTGTGTGACATTATTCTATGATGTTGCCACAGCAATGGAATAGTAACTAAGACACAGCCCTAAGAATAAGAACCATTACTGTCACCACCTCAAAGAGGAGAGGAATTACAGCTTAGAAAGGTGAAGCCTTTTGCCCAGGACTGTGCAGCATTAAGTGATGAGTCTGTCCTGAAGACAGAATCCATCCTCAGGCCCGTGCTCTGGAAAGTAAAGGGAGAGTGCACATCTTCCTTATTAAGTTTCTAAAGAGTTTCTGAAAATTAGCAAGAAATTTCCAGACTTGACAAAAAGCCAATGATGATGCTCACGGCTCCCTTCAGTCTTCCCTGAATTGCTACTTGAACCGTAAATGTCACAGTCATGCCTTCCCTGGGGTTTCTATTGCTGCAATCAAACAACATGGCCCAAAGCAACTTGAGGAGCGAAGGGTTTATTTCAGCTTACAAATCTCAGATCACACTCCATCACTGAGGGAAGTCAGGACAGGAACTCAAAGCAGGAACTGAAGAGGAAGCCATGGAGGAACGCTGCTCACTGGCTTGCTCATCATGGCTTGCTCAGCCTGCTTTCTTACAGCACCCAGAACCAAAAGCCCAGTGGTGGTACCACCCACGGTAGGATGGGCCCTCCCAAACCAATTATTGAGAAAATGTACCACAGGCTTATTTATCCACAGGCCAATATAGTGGGGGCATTTTTCTCAGGTGCGGTTCCCTCTTCCCAAATGACTCCAGCTTGTGTCAAGTTGACATAAAACTAGCCAGCACACTGATGAAGCTTCTTTGAAAGCCATCTGTTTTGTCTACCCAAACTGGGAATAAGCTAGGAGAGTATGCTGACCACAGCCGGCTTGTCTTATCTGTGAGTACTACGGGTACAGACGCATCCAACTTCAGAACAAAAGTATTGGGAAAAAGAAAATTGTGTGTAGGCTAATAGACAGATTTTTCTATTGCCATTATCCCCTAAATAAAGTAGTACAACAAAAACTACAACACATATGTATTATATTAACTAATGCAAATAATCTAGAAATAAGGTGTTTGGAAGGGTGTGTGTAGTTAGATGCAAATACTACAGTGTTTTATATCTGGAACTTGAACATCTGTAGATAGTGATGTGAACAGGGGTCAAGAATAAAATCTCAAGGCCCCGAGCAACAACTGCATCTTTATATGCAAGAATATTTGATGCTAATTTCTATAAATACATAGAACAGACAATAAAAGTCTAGATGTCTATTGTAGACCAGGGGAGGTGATACATACCTATAATTTTTATGCTTGGGAGGTGGAGTCAGGAGGATCAGGACTTCAAGACCATCTCCAGTTACACAGTGAGTCCAAAGCTGGACTAAGCCACATAGAACATGTCTTAAAACAAAAAAATAAAAAAAAATTATCCATTGAGAAGCTGTGAAATAAAGTATGCTACAATCTTATTACAAAATACCATGTCAAAATAAACATGGATCAGAAAAGCCTTTACCCTAAATATATTAAGGATATATATATATATATATATATATATATGTGTGTGTGTGTGTGTGTGTGTGTGTGTGTGTGTGTGTGTGTGTACATACATACACACATATAGGAATGTATGCACAGGAAAGGAGCTGAAAGAGCTTGACGTAATTTGGTGACAGTCATGACTTCTGGGAAACATAGTGCCAATTAGCTCTGAGGAAGACAGAGAGATCCAATGGGGTTTTGGAGTGTTCTCCAGGTAATTTTATATTATCTCAGACTGATATAAAAAGAATATAAAAAAGAAAAAAATCAAATGTTAATTTCAAAGACAAAACAAAGAAGGTGTAAGGTCCATCTGACCATAAGATGCTCATAAGCACAAATGCACCAATCGATACAACACTGTTTTACAGAAGAATAGGAGAGGGGCTTGGGAAAGGGGACCCTTTAGCAAAGTGCCTGCCACACGCCTATGAAGACCCGAGTGCAGTTTCTTATTACCCGCATAAAAGCAGACAAAGCAGCCAACATCTGTAATCCCAGTGTTAGCAGGAGGAAGGTGGGGAGACAGGGGAATCCTGTCTGCTGCCACACTCCCCACCATGATGGTCATGGAATACCCTCTGTAGTCGAGCCCACAGTTAAAGGCTTTCTTTTATAAATTGCCTTGGTCATAGTGTCTCTTCACAGCAATAGAACAGTGACTAGAACAGACACCCTATCCCAGAAAAGTGACTCAGTGTCTTCCTTGGAATATAGGGGAAGTAGTGAGTATAAGGCCATGTGTCTGTGTTAGAAGAGTACACATACACATACACACATGCACATACACACACACACACACACACACACACACACGCACATACACACACATGCACACACACACATACACATGCACATACACACATGCACACGTACACACATGTGCGCGCGCGCGCACACACACACACACACACACACACACACACACACACACAATATCATCTGTAGCTTACCTCAGTAACAGCTGCACCATTTCAGATCAGGAGACTGCGCTTAGAGCTCCAGGGGCCACCCCAATGACAGCTGCCATGATGACAGATGCCGTGATGGCAATAAAAGCCACACAGAACCCAGAAATGGACACTATTGCTTGGTGGCCTGCAGTTCAGGATCTTGAAACATTTGGTGCCACAGCTCAAAACTCTCCGTGACTTTACGCAAATGTATAGTTTTTCCTAGGGTCCATTTACTTACCTGTAAAATACTGATAAGCTGGTGCTGATGGCTTCTGCCAGGCTTGTTATATAAATAGTCAGCACCATGTTTAGATGATGCTAAGACTGGCCGAGCATTAGGCACTATTTATAATGATGTTATAAACTCTCCAGGGACTAAGCAAAGAACTCATACATCGGGAATCTGGTGGATATTTCCATTTGCGGAACGTATCCCAGTACCCACTGGTAAGCGCACAGTTACTGGGAGCAGCTGGACGCGGCACAGAAACTCTAGCACAGGCCAAAGCCAGGCCACCCTGTTACAGGGACTGTCATTGAGCGGCTGCTGAGAAACACCAGCATGGCCGAGCCAAAGGGAGTCGAGCTGTTCACTGGAATTTGGAGACTTAACCCGAAAAAACATGTAAAATACCTCAATGATTTTTATGCCAAATGAATGATAAAATGATAGCATGTCGGACACAGTGGATTAGGTAAAATGTAGCAGTAAAGTCACTCTCATCTGCTTCTTTTTGCTTTGTTTAGGTAGCTACTAGAACATGTCAAATTACAATATGTTTGGACAGCAGCAGGCTGCTAACCACGTGCCCTGTCAAATACACCCGTCACATTTTCAAAACACTTTCATGTATGTGTTTGTCCGTCCCTGGGGAGATAAGTAAGGGGAGAATCTTTCCATCATTACAAAGATGGAAAGACTGAGAACTGATCTGACTTGTCCAAAGGCTTTTAAAGTAGAACGGAGATCCTCATAGCAGCAGCCGTTTAGTTTAGTTTAGTTTCTTACTGTATTTCCTTCTCCCACTCAAATTCAAGGCAAACATCGTGTGTGTATGTGTGTGTGTGTGTGTGTGTGTGTGTGTGTGTGTGTGTGTGTGTGTCTGTGTCTGTGTGTCTGTGTCTGTGTGTCTGTGTGTGTCTCCTAGTTACCTTTAATTGCCGACTTGGTACAGCCTCAAGCCAACTGAGAGAGAAGCCTAGAGTAGCTTGGTGCCTATGAGGGATTACCTTGATTGTTAATTGTTGCAGAAGGGCCCAGTCCACTGCGGGTGGTGTCATCCCTAGACAAGTAATCCTTAGCCATATGAGAAAGTAAGCTAAGCATGAGCCATCTTATCAGCCCTTAAGTTCAGTGTTCCTCCATGGTTTCTTTTTCACTTTCTTGGCTGGGAGTGAATGTATGGTCAGAGGTAATGCTGTATGGATCAACAAACAGTCGAGCCTTCGGGCTCCTGCCTTGACTTCCCTCAGTGTTGGACAGTGGACTGGAAGGATAAGCCAATTAAACCCTTTCCTCCCTCAGTTGCTTTTGGTCAGGATGTTTATGATGCAGCAGAATGGATACTGGATATAACACACACACATATTTGTGTATATGTATATGTTTATAGTGGTTTTCTCACTGACACCTACATTAACACCTGGAGGTGCAGAACACTTTTTCCAAGAATATCTCCTGGTACAGCACCTGACTTCTCCTGAACAGCTCAGTCAGTAGACAGTGAAAACACTCAGAGTGACTCACCATCTCAGCAGCACCCCAGCTCAAAGGAAGAACACATTGAGGGAAGACAAGACAAGTAGACAAAGTCTGTCTGGGGCAAGTTCCTCCTGCAACCATGGGGAAGCCTTGTACATCTTTAACAGTGAGAGGAGTTTAGTAGAAAGGGTGGATGAAATCATCAGGGAACTCAGAGGATGGCTCAGAGCACCAAGCAGAGGAAGCCTGCCACTTTGTTTTAAAGGAAGCTTGGGAACTGAGTCAGCCCTCAGTCTTCCGCGCAATTCCTTCCTCTGCGTTTCATGCATCTCTGGTACACCAACATGAGCCATTCCTTCCTGTGCCACCCTCAGCCCTGTGTCCTTGTTTATCTGCACATTGGCCTTTCATTCTTAAGAGAAAGGAACCATGCCGATCATCTCCTTATCTCTCCCTCCAGTGTCCTCCCAAGAGCAGGTAGGTACTCAATGACACTCTCATTAAAATTCCAGACCAGAGGCAGGAGACAGGAGCCTGTGTCGACTTCAAGACCACGAGGCTGCCTTGTCTCCAGGCTTTAGCTTTAGGTTGAATTGAAAACTATCTCCGTTTAAGAGCTCACTCGGCAGGATGGTGCCCCACTGCCAATGAGCGGGCGAGTGTGAAGCATGATGGGCAGGTGTTATCACTCCTGAGTGCCTGCAATGGAAGAGTAATTGGAGATGACTGATCTTCCGGAGTGGAGCTGGGCTTATGCTCGTGATAAATGGCAGGCAACCTAAGGGTTGATGATGAATGAATTGGGATTAGCATTGCAAGCATGATGGAGCAAGGCTTTCTGTACCTGACACTTCAAGTCATTACTCTTGCTTAACATCTGCCACGATTCATCATCCCAGCCCTATGTTTGCTCGGAGAACATTGTCTGGATCCCGGCCTGAGCCCTGGTTTCAGTCTATATTCTATTGTTGAAGGGGGTACCCGTATCTGTCTTTCCAGTGGACTTCCCCCAAAGTAGGAGCGATTTGGGTTCATTTTTGGATAAGTGGAAACATCAGGATTTCTACAGAAAAGTGGGTAGGGGAGAGGCAGTGGATCGCAAGGCAGAGTCAAAAAGAAGGCTCGTGCGCTAATTGTTTACTGTAGACTGATTTTCTTTCTTTTTTATTGTATTAAAATATAATCTCATTACTTCTCCCCTTCCTGTCTTCCTTCCTATCTTTCCTATGTCCAATAAGTGACCGCCCCCCAATTCACTGCCTCCTCTTCCATAGTCGTTGTTGTTACATATACATATAAATGAATTGACATGCAAATGCAATTGGCTGAGCCCCTTCAATGCTGCCTCCATTAATTCTCTCTCTCTCTCTCTCTCTCTCTCTCTCTCTCTCTCTCTCTCTCTCTCTCTCTCTCTTTCTCCCTCCCTTTCGAGGAGCAGTTGTTAATTGCTTGCAGCTTTTTTCTAAGGGTGGTTCCCCCTTAGAGTTCCCCCATTTGGGAATGGTGGATTGATTTTCACTTTGTATTCATTTTTGTATTTTGAGGTAGAGATTATGAGGAAGAAGTAAGTTTATGGTGAGCCACTCCTAGCACCTAGAGAGTCCTTAAACTGTTTTGCATATAACTATTGGAGGTACTTGAATCTCTTTAAACCACCAAGGAGGGGCTTGAGTAATGTCTTAGCAGTGAAGGATGCATACTACTCTAGCAGAGGACTGGAGTTCAATTCCCAACACTCATATCAGGCTGCTCAAAAGTGACTGTGACTCCAGTTCCAGCAGATCCAGTACCCTCTTATACCCTCTGCAGGAATCTGTACTCATGGGTAGTACACACTCACAAAAAGACACTCATACATATACATAATTAAGAATAAAATAGCCGGGCGTTGGTGGCGCACGCCTTTAATCCCAGCACTCGGGAGGCAGAGGCAGGCGGATCTCTGTGAGTTCGAGGCCAGCCTGGGCTACCAAGTGAGCTCCAGGAAAGGCACCAAAACTACACAGAGAAACCCTGTCTCAGAAAACCAAAAAAAAAAAAAAAAAAAAAAAAAAAAGAATAAAATAAAATAAAATGGTAAGGATAAAGGGAATGTTGTTCACCTAACCTCTGTCTTATGAAAAGTCTCTCAGCTTGTAAGATATGTTTTGATGGATTCTGGTTGTCATGACCTCAGAATGGTGGAGCCTACTTACAACATCAATACATAAAATTGAGGACTTCTTTATATTTATCACTAGAGCTTGTCATAGAATTTGGTTGTATGCTTAGATTGAGAATTGGTCGAAGGTGAAGATTGTGCTTCAGAAAATCTGGGTTCCAACCAGCTTTGTCACGCTGATTCCTGTCAACTTAGATCACCTTTGGTCTGTGTTGGTGTTCCCCATCTGCAAACGGGATGGGTCAGGACCATCTCCCTCAGATGGTCAAATGGCCCTTGATTCCTACGCACATAGAGAGCATGTGTATGTACACACAGACACTCATGTAAATGTACATAGCATTGCATTTTCTCTTCATGGAGTTTATTAGCCATAATTCACTCAACCTAGGTTCTCTACAGATGAGCTAACATTGAAACAGGAGGGGAAAATCCACTGATGTGCTCTCAATGTGTTTACATGGACAAATAAAAGGGGGCTTGGAGGGGGCTGAGCTCAGCTCACACCTCTGTGACTGGACCTTCTGGTTAGACTATTTTCTCCCTGAATGTTCTGGGTCATTTACCTACTTTTTCTTTTACTTCTGCACCTCACTTTTAGTTACAGCTTTTAAAAAATGGTGCTGTTTCCAAGCTGGGCTCCAAGAAGTTTCTGTGTAAGATTTCTGATGTTGAAGTGTCGACCATCAGCTCCCTAAGGCTAAGAATTTTCCCGATTCTACTTGGAGCTTTGCCCTCATTTTCTGCCCAGCCAAGGCAGCCTCCCATTTGGAAAAGATCTCCTGGCTTCTTGCTGTTTCTCCATCAAGTGCTTCTGACTTGATTCCAAGGCATCTCTTCATCTCTGTTCTATTTGAACCATGTTATTATATTACAGCCTTCCAAGGAGACAGTATGGGGCGGGAAAACAAACAGAGGCAGTCTATTCCATATCATCAAAGGCCTTACAGGAGGAAGAAATGACATACCAGTTTCTTGTGCTTTTTCCTGCTCATCACTGTGCAGGAGGATTATTGAGTCTAATTGAAGTCGGTTTCATTTTTTTTTCTCTGCCATTGATGTGGGTTTTAGCTCAAGTGGAATGAAACATATCAGGTCTGAAGGGAGATTACTTTTACAAATTAAACCAATGTATCTTACTGAGCTCTATTTCCAGAAATGTGACCTTATTATACTTCATAATTAAAGATGGGAGCAATAAAGACGTGCTAGCCAACATGCCTTCTAATAATGCCTGCTGGATTTGAATTAAATTTGCTGGTGACCATTAAAGCATCACAGGGTATTCTGTGGGGGACCATGAAGAAAAACTCCCTATTGTATCCAGATGAAATGTCGGCCCTTGCTCTTAGGAAATGAAAGAATCTTGAGGAGCCACTGGTCCTACAGAGCAAAGGGCAGGTAAGGAGAGCCAGCAGGCTTGTTGTCCTGGTGCATTCCAGAGAACTGGGAGCAGAGGAGGGGAAGGGAACACGGGCAAAGGTGTAGGCAGGCAGGTGCAGGGAAAGGCTGAGGACCTATGGAGCCACAGCAGAAGAGAGAGGGCACAGACACGGTCTAGGTAGAGGCAGGGAGGTACTGTGCTGTGACGTTTGAGAAAAGGAAGCAGGGGCTGTAGACGGACGGAAAAGTTTAATGCTGCAAAAGATGGATGGAGTGGAGGAGCAATGGAACAGGATGTGGTAAAGAACACCTCAGTGTTGTGACACACATGTGTGCACACACACATGTATACACACACACACACACACACACACACACACAGAATAAAATCTTCAAACAAGTCCTAGTTAAAAAAAAATTCATAGTGTTAAAATGGCAAAGACAGCCCTTATTTTCTCAGACTTTACCCTAAAGTCACAAGGGAACAGCTCCAAAATCATAAGCCAAGCTTGTCATGTAAGTGGGAGAGACGAGCTCCCAAAAACAACACGTTGGGCAGTCACCATGACCTGTAGTAGCTGTTGTCTGGAAAAGAGCTCCAAGTGCTGCTATAGCACACCCTGAGCTCCAGTTTCCTGAGGGACAGGCAGGTCTAGATTTTGAGAACCTCTTGCCATCTCGTTGTTGCCAACCAATCTGTACGTAATTTTGTTTCATGTGTGATTCTGCTTGAAGACGCCTCATTTAATAGGTATGGATAACTCATTAACTTTGAACTATCACACAACAGCACTGTAAGTCATAAGTCCCACCTGCATGGGCTCATCAAAACATGTGTGTTTTCTCTGCAGCACACTTCAGAGACTCCTAGAGCTCAGGAATACCAGCTATCATTCAATACTTCATTTTAAAAACAAAATCACCAACCAGAATCTCAAAACTTGAAAACCATGGTGTTGAGTAGACGGTTGCTTACAGTATAAAAATGGAAACAAAACAAAAGGCAGAAATACAAGGAACGGATCGGGGGTGAGACATCCTGAGGTAACAGGAGACAATGAAGCATGAATCAGAAACCAGCAGGCCGAATGAGCAACACTCCCCACCCCAATCTCCAGCGTGTGGAAGAATAGACACGGGTGTAAATAGACTAAGGAGTGTGGAGAACAAAGACGAGGAAAACGATTTGGAAAACAGCAGAGGGGACAACAGAGGAGAAAGAAACTGTAAAACACGTGGATATTTGGTTTTTGCCAAAGGAAATGATGACAGGATGCGGCACTTCAGCTCAGGAGAAACGGGAAACACGGGTCCAAAGGGGCTGACAGCAGACCCATGTAGGGTGTGAACCAAGGTGATAACAGTCCAGTTATAATGTGAATATGAAAGCCTCTGAATATACAGATGTGGAATCCCCAACAAAACTTAAAAGGAGAAGCAAGAAGAGGTTGGAGGCTGTCCCTGTAGCTCTGGAGATAGAGAGGAATCACTCAAAGATTCTGGGTGAAGGAAGAGAGCCGCGGCTATGCTTACCAATTATAAGGAATGGCAAATAAGAACACTGACTAAATTGCTGGTGCATGGGAGGGAGATGAGGGGAAAGTGCAGTCATGGATGCAGTCTGTACCTAACTATCTAAATGGATATTTAATGTCATTTTCAAATGTGTATTTTTCTGTTTTAAAAGTAACTTATGGGAGCTGGAGAGATGGATCAGTGGTTCAAAGCACATGCTGTTCCTCCAGAGGTCCAGAGTCTGAGTGTCAGTGTCAAATGCAGGCAGCTCACAATGGTCTATAACTCCAGGATATCTGACCTCAGAGAGTGCCTGCATGCATGTGCACATACTCACAGGCAGACACACATGCCTACACATGATTAAAAATAATAAAAACAAATCTTCTTTAAAAGGTAAGTTTCAAAACCAAGTAATATTTTTCAAATTATCAGAATACACACACACACACACACACACACACACACACACACACACACACACATATACACACACACACACACACACCATTCAAAAAACAAACAAATTCCACAATAAAGATACGGGTTTTCGGTACCTGTAATCACAACACTTAAGAGGGCTGAGGTTTTAGGAACACTATCAGTCTGAGGTCAGTCTGTGTGGTCAGGCCATCAAAGGCCCCAGAGTAAGACTCTGTCCCCTAAACAAAACAAAACAAAATAATAATTTTTTAAATTAAAGTAAAAAAATATAATCAGTATGCCTGCACATACCTGTAATTCCAACACTTGAGAGGGTGAGATGGAGGACTGAAAATTCAAGGCCAGTGTGGGCTACACACTTCCAAGTTGTCTCAAAAAGAAAACAAAAGTCTTAATAGAAAACAGGTTACAGAACCATGAACCTGCTTTCTTACATAAGTGAGTTGCACTAGCTCTTTAAACCAAGTAAATAAAAGACCTTGGCTCACAACACAAACCCCAAGTTTGCTGAATAAAGACAACAAATAAAAAGCAAAAATTGGAGACTGGACAGATGGCTCAGTGATCTAGAGTACTGGCTGCCCTTCCAGGGGCCCCGGGTTCATTTCCCAGCACCCACGTGGCAGCTCACACCCATCTGTAACTCCAATCCCACATGATCTAATGCCTTCTTCTGGCTTCCTCAGGCACTTGGGCAAGATTTATCAGCTCTGAGTCAGTGGTACAAGTACAAAGGACAGCAGGCTTGAGACTCAAGAAGTTTCCATTTGAGTTGGATGCCCTTTTTGAAGGCTGTCAGACAGCAGATGCTCCATCTTCCTTGGGCTGTTTGATTTCTACACACACCTTCAAAGGATCACATGAGGCTGGTCCATGCTAGGGAAGACACTCTGCTTTACTCAGTCTACCCATTTAGACATCAATCTGACTCCCAAGAAGCCTCTCCGACTCAGGTGGGATAATGTTTGACCAAATATCTGGACATCAAATACATAGAAAATAACCGTGAACAAGGTTATGAATACACAGGGGCTAAATACAGCCAAACAGCAATAGAGAATCCAGGATGAGATGGAAGGGGCTACTAGAGGGTGGATGGATGAAGCTCAGAGCTGTACGAAACTGCCAAGCAACTGAACGAGAACTCGTTCAGCCTCACTGGAGTGTCCTGGTTGGGGTCAGGGGTGGCATGTGAGCACTGAGAAGTGATGTGCAGCCTGGACAAACACAGTGGCACGAAAGCACAATAGGTTTTAATCATCCCTTGTCCACACAAAATCATACATCACTGTTCAGATACTGTTATAGCGTGTGCAAAAACGCCTTAACAAGATGTTCTGCGTTGTCGGTGCCTGTGTGAGGCACATCTCACAAGACATCATGGGAGCCCAGATCAATTGGCCTGATACAGGGGCACTGATCCTACCAACAGTGAAGGCAAGGTCAGTGGGACCAAGTTGACTGACCGAGAGCCCCTTTAGAATAGGATATCCTGATTCTTCCCACGAGAACCCTCCATCCAGGGGCTGGGGGTATAACTTTGCTGGTGATTCAGCATGCTGCCAGTAGTTTCTAAAACAAGTCCACAAAATGACATCATCTGAGAAAGTAGTTCTCTACTCTGAGTGACATCCAAGTCACCTACAAGGCTTTCAGGACCTGTCAGTCGAAGCAGCACATGTGGAGAGTCCAATGCCCCTGCCTCCAGCTCAGGCATCACTGTATCGAGAAGCCAGTCCCCTGACATGATTCCAGCAGAAGGTAAAGTTGCAAACAACCCATCTGAGGAGGGAAGAAGAATCCAGGCCAAAGCTTAAAGCATTCCCCATTAAATGTTGCTTCCGGCAGAGGCCGGGTTGGGGGGAAGTGGGGGGAGGAAGGCCAGAGAGAGACAAAGGGCTCAGAGAGACAGCAAGGTCAACAGTATCAGACGCCACGGAGTGAATCAGAAGAGGCCAGAGAAACAGCTACACATTTGACAACACAAAGGCCACTTAGAACCTTGACAAGGCTTTTGTGACGTGGTAGAGAGATCTGATCGGATGGAGTTGAAGTGCAAGCAGGCATTATGGGCAAACTACATTGAATCTTGTTCTGAATAGGTGGATGTCAAAGACACAGTGTCTGTAACTGGATGTGAGGAGAATGGGGTCTTTCTCATGGGCTGATGGGAATTCAGCCGAATAGAGAGAATTTGGGGACAAACGAGAAGGGTGTAGGACCTGCAGTGTGATGTCCCTGACAAAGCACCAGGAGATGGAGTCAGATAGGGAGGAGAACGGCGGGCCTTTGATGAGAGCAAGGAGCCCTCTTCCTTCAAAACTAGACGGAAAATACAGAACACATAAACTAAGCAAGGATGACTATAAATTTATGGGTAGAGAGATCATGAAGTTTCCATTTATGACTAATATAAATATTTTTATCATTGTTATCCTAAAATAAATTTTGCCTTGAAGACTTGATCATCCTACTGTCATGGACCTCTTCTCACATAAATGAGCATACATCAGCCCTCCCTTCTAAGCGCTGTGTAGTGTTCTTTCTGTATCAGGCCACCATGTATTTCATCAACATTGTTGGGGAGGGAACATAGCTATTTTCCCTATGTTTTTGGTGGCAAATGTCTTTTACATGCCTTTTTTTTAACTTTTTAAGTATAGATATATAAACATGGGGGTTTTATATAAAAATTTCTTCCTTAATATATACTCTAGGTTCTCCAGAGAAATAGAACCAATTACAGAAAAGAGAGGGCAAAGAGGTGGAAAATGTATTATAAAAATTAATTCATGAAATTGAATTAATTTAGAAAATGAAGTGTGCCACAATTTTCTAAAGCTAGAAAACCGGGTAATTGGGTGGTGTCATTAAGTCTGGAGAGCTAAGAATCAAAGGACTTGAAGAATCCGAAGACCTCTGATGGAAGTCCTAGAGTTTGAAGTCTGGAGAATCATTTCTCTGTTGGCCAAGGTCACACAGCCCAAAGAGAAAGGATAAGTTTCCTCTTCCTCTGCCCTTCTGTTCTATCTTGTGCTCAAGAGACTGGATGAACTTGACTCACTGGTGAGGGTGGCTGTTCATTCCTCAGTCCAGTTATCCAAATCTCTTCAGAGATAGTGATTCATTAATTATCTAATGTCTTAGTTTTCTTTATGTTGCTATGGTAAGCACAACGGCCCAAATCAACTTGGCTTCCACGTTACAATCCCTTATTGAGGGAAGCCAAGACCGGAGTTCAAGGCAGGAACCTGGAGGCAGGAACTGAAGCAGAGATGATGGGGGAGTGCTGCTCACTGGCTTGCTCCCCAGTGGTTAGCACAGCTTGCTTTCTTACACAGTTCAGGACCACCTGCCCATGGATGGTGCCACCCACATTAATCATTAATAATAATAATCTTGAAATGCCCACAGATCAATCTGATGGAGGCAGTTCTTCAGTTGAGGTTCCCTCTTCCCAGGTGACACTAGTTTGTGTCAATTTGATTAAAAACAACAACAAAAAAAACTCACCAGCATATCTGGACATCCCCCAGCCTGCTCAAGACGCCACATAAAATTAGCCATCACAATTATTTATCCCCTTTCATTTTTCAAAAACTTTTATTTTGCCTCTCTGCAGCCAGAATTTTGCTTTATAAAAAGCCAAGGACAGAATTGCCCCTCTCTTTCAACACTGAGCGCTAGGCAAAATGTTTGCCTTTCACACAACTTTGCTCCGATGCGCCTCCTTCAACATATTACAGTCTCACAGCACATTAAGTAATTGGTTGTCCTTCATGTGAAATTTATATTAATTATGTTCTTTGAAGGGAAGCTTCTCATTTTTCTGCCAGTACAACTGCCAACAAGGCTTGGGGGAAAAAAACAACTACTAGAAGCTGAAAAACATCCTATCTTAGATTCCCATCTATGCTTCATTTTTTTTTTTTTTTTTTTAGAGACAGGGTTTCTCTGTGTAGTTTTGGTGCCTGTCCTGGATCTCGCTCTGTAGACCAGGTTGGCCTCAAACTCACAGAGATCCGCCTGGCTCTGCCTCCTGAGTGCTGGGATTAAAGGCGTGCACCACCACCGCCCAGCTCAGTTCTCAGTTCTTGACACGGCACTCAGTCCTTGAGTTCTCCCAGACCCCAAACACCAAAAGCCCCTCTGTGTAAGGACACTGTCTGCTGTGCAGTTTCCTGTGTGCATCATGGGATTATTTGCTCTTTCTCTAAAGCCCTTATCTACCAAGGTCACTACAAGATCCAACAGCTAATGCTGAGGATCAGGGGTCTCTTTAACATATAAATCTGATGTTTCCTTACTGGGTGAAGCCCTGCAGTGACGTCCTTTGCTTGCAAATAAGCAGTCTTCCCTGAAGGGGCCTCCAATAGTCCTCCTGTCTGATACCATGGTCACCATGATATCTTAAGCAAGTCAAAATGTGTTGCCTGCTTACAAGAGAAGGTTCTATGTGGTTATTTTTCTTTTCTTTTTTGTTTTTTTACTCTTTGCTTTTTGGAGACCTCCACCCAGCTCCCACATAAATATTTGGAGTCTTACTCTTACTTACGAATGCCCAGCCTTAGCTTGGCTTATTTCTAGCCAGCTTTTCCTTTTTTATTTTTTCTTCTTTATTAAAAAAATTTTTATTCATTTTACATACCAACCACAGATCCCCCTCTCATCCCTCCTTCCACTCCCCCTCCCCAGCCTCTCCCACCCTGCAACCCACCCCCCATTCTCTCTTCCAAAAAGTAAAGCCTTCCACGGGGAGTCAGCAAAGCTTGGTACATTCGGTTGAGGCAGGTCCAAGCCCCTCCCCCTACCTCAAGGCTGTGCCAGGTGTTCTACCACAGGTAGTGGGCTCCAAAAAGCCAGCTCATGTACCAGGGATAGATCCTGATCCTACTGCCAGTGGCCTCTCAAACAGACCAAACTACACAACTGTGTCGCTTATGCAGGGAGCCTAGTCCAGTTGCATGCAGGCTCCATAGCTGTTGGTTTAAAGTTCATGAGTTTCCACTAGCTTGGTTCAGTTGTATCTGTAAGTTTCCCCATCATGATCTTGACCCCCCTGGCTCATACAATCCCTCTTCCCTCTCTTCAGATGGACTCTTGGTGCTTGGCTGTGGATATCTGCATGTGCTTCCATCAGTCACTGGATGAAAGCTCTACAATGACAGGTAGGGTATTCGCCAATCTGATTACCAGGGTAGGCCAGCTCAGGCACCCTCTCCACTATTGTTAGTAGTCTAAGCTGGGGTCATCCCGGTAGATTCCTGGGAACTTCCCTAGCATCAGGTTTCTCCCTATCCCCATGATGTCTCCCTCTATCACGATATCTCTTCATTTCAATCACTCCATCCCTGTTCCAGCTCAACCATCCTGTTGCCTTATGTTCTCATCCCCCATCCCCTACTCTCTATTGCCTCCCTCACCCCCAGTTTACTCAGGTGATCTCATCTATTTTCCCTTTGCAGAGCAATCCATGCATACTTCTTAGGGTCCTCCTTGTTAGCTAGCGTCTCTGGAGCTGTGAGTAGCAGTCTGGTTATCCTTTGCTTTATATCTAATATCCCCTTATGAGTGAGTATGTACCATGTTTGTCTTGTCTCCAAAATATATAAAGAACTCAAGAAACTAGACATCAAAATACCAAACAACCCAATTTAAAAATGGGCTACATAGATAGCTAAACAGAGAATAATCAACAGAAGAATCTCAAAGAATGGCCAAAAGACATTTAAGGAATTGCTCAACATCCTCAGTCATCAGGGAAATGCAAATCAAAACGACTCTGAGATACCATCTTACACCTGTCAGAATGGCTAAGATCAAAACACTGATGACAGCTTATGTTGGAGAGGATGCAGAGTAAGGGAAACACTCCCCCACTGTTGGTGGGAGTGCAAACTTGTACAGCCACTTTGGAAATCAGTGTGGCAGTTTCTCAGAAAACTGGGAATCAATCTTCCTCAAGACCCAGTTATATCACTCTTATGTATATACTCAAGGAATGCTCAATCATACAAGGACACTTGCTCAACTATGTTCATAGCAGCATTATTCATAATAGCCAGAATGTGGAAACAACCTAGATGCCCCTCAACCAAAGAATGGATAAAGAAAATGTGGTGCATATAAACAATGGAGTACTACTCAGCAGTAAAAAACAGTGACATCACAAAATTTGCAGGCAAATGGATGGAACTAGAAAATATCATCCTGTATGAAGTAACCTGGCCAGCTTTTCTTAATTTAATTATCCTGTCTACCTTTTGCCTCTGATTTTTTATCTTTCCCTATTCTATATACCTTTCTTTATTTCTTACTCCGTGGCTGGCTGTGTAGCTGGGTGGCTAGCTCCTGGCATGCTTCTCTCCTCCTTTTCTCCTTCTATTTATTCTCTCTTCCTAGCAGCCCCACCCCTCTCTCCTGCCTCAATATTGGCCGTTCAGCTCTTTATTCGACCAATCAGGTGTTTTAGACAGGTGCAGTAACACAGCTTCACAGAGTTAAACAAATGCAACATAAAAGAACGCAACACATCTTTGCATTATTAAACCAACATTCAATAAAAGAATGTAACACATCTTAAACTAATATTCCACAACAGTTGTGTCATTACTCTTTGCCAGCTTAACCACACATCAATCATCTTTCAGATCTTAATGCAACTGTCACCTCTTCAGAGACGCCTTCTCTAGTCTAGACAGGTCAAATCCCGCTGCCGTCTGCTCTCCTAGTCCCATGTGTATCTCCGTTGCAGGCATCGTCACTTCTATCCGGAAGCTCACATTTTTATGCTTACCTCTTGAGTATGTTTCATGGAAATTAGAATGCCCCATTTCTTTCATCATTAACTGTCTATTACCAAGTATGATGTCCAAGACACATTAAAGGAGAGTCAACAAACAAGTAGCTAAAACAGAGAATCAAAGTAGAAAAGGGTGGGTAGGGGACTGGCCTCATAGTGAGGCATAGGAAAAGTAGGAGGGAATAAATCCCATCTGGTCAAACCTTCTTAATACATCTGTCCAGAAAGACTTCCATGAAGCAAAGAGTCTAATGCAGCTGAATACAACATACTGTGGCCATGTCCATCTTATATGCATACAACCTACTGCATTCTCTGAAACTTCAAGTGCTTTCTGACTCTGAAAGGATATTAAAAACCCACTAGTCTGGGTTGGGATGTAGTCCAGTGGTAGAGAGCTGGGCTCGCGTGGACAAGGCCCGGGGCTTAATCTATTCAACAACAGTAACAGCAGAACAAGAAGGGGAAAAATAACACCACCAACAAAAACCACCAATCTAAGAAGACTTGTAAGCAACAATGAGGTCCAGATTGAGAAGTCATATCTGGCCCAGTGAATCCACAATTAATGCCACCTACCATTGTACTTCCTATGAAACAATAACAACAGTAATTCTTGTCCATTGTCTGTTACAATCAGTTCCCGACTCACTGAATCCAGCAAGTCAGAGGGCTCTGCCATGCCTGGCTGTCTCTATTTGTGAACTGGCTGACTGTCCTTCCCTGCCCACGTGTACACAGCAGTCAGCTCTGATGGAGGCATACAGCCCAGGGCTCTCATTCTTCATTTACTTCTTGTTCTTAACTAATGAAGCCTTGTGCCCTTGTGGGGCCTTGTTTCTACAAGGCCAACCACCTTCTTTGAACAGGACGTACTTGAAAAGCAAGATATTTCCCTTTGTACTAAAAACAAATGGTGATGAATGTGCTTGTTGTAATTAATCTGTGGTGACAGATTAGTGGTGTAGTGGCAGTTTTTTTCACTGCTCTGGGAGCCTTCCTTGATAGGACAGCTGGTGAGAAGGGACACCAAATTCAATTTGTTTCTCATTTGCATACATATGACAACCATCTGCGCTAATGGTGCTGCAATGTCTCCATTAGACTCGGTGCAGTGTGTGGCTCTCCCAGGCTCCCACTAGACCGGGGAGAGGGGGAGCTTAGGCAGCATAAATATTTGTAGAGGAAAAAGGGTGGGCTTGGTGGGGCACAACCACCATCACTCCTTCCACCAAAGGTTAGGCATTGAACAAGGGCTATCCATCCTCTCCCCAGAGGAAGACAAGCTTCCTCGGAGAACTCCATCTCCCTCCATTGAAAGTCTTACCTTCTCCCTGCCAAAGACCCAACTCAATTACTCACAGTCTATTTCCTCTCATCCATTCACTCAAACAAGTTTCACTTTGATGGCAACCAAATTTCTTAAATGATTGTACTTGTTCCAAAAATACTCACAGACTATCTACTAATCTCAGACACTATTCTAGGAAGAAGAGAGAAATGTGTTGTGTGTTACGAGTTTGCGTAGGGCGGTCAAAGGCAGTAACAAAAGACTGAGGAAAATTCCATTGTGGTGTCAATTTCATGTGGCATCAGCTCCTACGTGGAGAGCCAAGACAGGATGTAAGAAGGTGTGGAAGAGATAGCAAAGGATGACTGAATTAGGCTCCCATCAGAGAAGTCCTTTCTGAAGAGACTACATAGAAACTTTCATTTGAGTGACAAGAGAGAGCAAGTCCACCTACACCAAAAGACAGTGCATCATTCCAAAGAAAGGGAGTGGATACTACCAGACCCGTAGATTGAGTTCAGTGAGTGAGGAAGGGAAAGGAGCCTGGAGTGCCTGGGGGTGAGGAGAGTGAGGACATGAGAGTTTGCTGGGATTGTCATAGCAAGGTACCACAGACCATGCGACGTGGCTTAGTCCATCAGAAATGCTGAGCTGTAGTTGAGTTCTAAAGCTTCACAGTCCCAAATCCAAGCCTCAGCATGGCTGAAAACCATCCTTCATTGCCTCATCTACCATCTGGTGTCGGCTGGCCATCTCCAGTATACCTTCACTTACTGACGTGCCCCTCCCTTCTCCGCCTCTGTCCTCACATGGGCTGTCTTCTCCTCGTGGAACTCTGTGCTGGTCTCTTCTTCTAGCGAAATGAGTTTTAACAGCTTCACCAGTTGACGTGCATCAGGCAAGGTACCAGAGACCACCTGCAAGAGCGACAGACGACACTGGAAGATTGACCATGCATGATACGGTGTTACCAAACTGGCATGCTGGTGGCATGTAGATTCGTGGGAAGAGGCAAAGAGGGGAGGATGGTGGCCATTCACTCAGGAAGCTGTTGTTGGGATCCACCTCATGTCATGATGGTTTAGCCTGAGGAAGTAGAAGGGAAATGGAGGGAAGAAAAAGGTTTGGAGAGGTAAAAGATGACATCCACAAACTATAATAGATCGGGGGTAGGTGTTTGGAAAATGAGAAGAATCATGTTCTGTCATAAACAGTTGGCATAATACTTGTTTACTGGAAGAGGGATTTGGTGTGGGGAGGAGGGGCATGTTTGAGAGAGAAAATAAGATGCTCCATTTAGGACAGGTTAAATTCGAGACAACCACTTGGAAACATAAAGCCACCCATTTGTGTGTGTACATACAGTGTCTGAAGAAAGAACTGGGATGCATAGAAAAGTAAAAGTCACTATCTGGAAGATAGCCTTGAAGCCCATGACTTCAGTAAGGACAACTCCAGAAGAGTGTACAAAGATGAGAGATATAGAGAAAGGAGGTCTCTGCCACAAATCCTGAGGAGCCCTGAGGCCCCCTCTTCCTCATCTCTCTGTACCTTTACAAGAGGTCATTGTGTCCCACGGTAAGTGCCCTTCCCTGTCACAGATGGACTTAGCTTACTGGCATACCATGTGGGGCTGGCAGATTGGATTAATTTTCTGTGATTACTGGCACACTGCATCCATATTTCATCTCTATTCCCCCCTTTTCTGCTTCCATTTCATGAAGAAAGGGGAGATGTGCACTCACAGATAGGGGTTTGTCAACTCCAACTCTACTGACATTCAGTGGGAGGGATGATAGTTTACTAAAGAGCACTGTCCTATGTGTGTTTGACTGAATCCCTGCCCTCTACCCACTAGGTGACAGTAGTAGTGCCCATCATGCCACTTAGAAATGCCTCCAGACATTGGGAATCAGGGGGCTGCAAAATGACTACCAGTTGCAAAACCTCGAATAGACACCTCAGGACTCTAGATGCAGGAATGAAATTCCTTAAATCTTTGTCATTAGTGATGATGACTTGTATACCACAGCACATAGCTTCCTTCTACCTTTCTCTGTCCACAACAGGAGATAAGCACACCATCAAAACCTTGTAAAACAGCTTTAGAAATCCTCAGTAGCCTCTGGCCAGGCCCCAGACCCCAGAATTCCTTCCTCAGAATGGAAGATAAATGTGGAAAGAAGCAGAATGAAGTGTGAGATGGGGTTATTCATCCAGCCAGTAAACAAATGGCAAAGCAAAACAACAGCTGAATTAAAAGAGCCCTTCCGCAGTCGAAGCCTGGCTCGGTAAGATAGGGGAGGTTATTTCCTAAGAAAAATTACTATCACACATTCCAGTGACTTCGTATCCTGGGGAAAAAGTCATCCTTTGCACAACAGATGTCCTTTTAAAATTTTATCAAGCAGAAAAAGAAGGGGGAGAATGCAAACCAGACCATTAAAATGTAATCTGGAGTATATAAATTAACACCGTGATGGCATAGTCAGGCTGAAATGACATGAAATCAAATGATATGTAACTATCCTCATGGTCGGTCACAGTCCCTGGACCCCAAAAATATGTGAGGTGTGCCTGTCATCATAAATGGAGCATGTGAGGAGGGAACCCAGGCTCAGAAACCATGCCAGCCCTACTGGACAGTTCCTGGGTGCTTCTGTCTGCCAACTATGTGCATTTGCAAAAGCAACCTCCATGGAAGCCTTGTTGGGATCCACAAATAATCGAAATCCCCAAATTGAATCACTTTTGCTGTTGAGAAGAAACTAAACCATCAAAACCAAGGTAAAGGAAGTTCTCTCTAAAAACCAAAGTCCTGGTCCACTGGCTAGCTGTTCATTGCCCTGAGTCCCATCCAGATTCCGAGATGGTCCTCCATAGTAGAGATGAAAGGGAGGCTGGACCCCTACTAGGAATTTTGGGTTAACCCTGATGCTTCTGGGGCATGAATTCATATGAAGGGCAAAGGAAGGCAATCTAACAAAGGTTCACAGGGAGAGCAGGAGTTCGCCAGTTGTCCACAGTGCTTAACAAACTACCTGGAAGCTGGGCAGTGGTGGCACACGCCTTTAATCCCAGCACTTGGGAGGCAGAGGCAGGTGGATCTCTGTGATTTTGAGGCCAGCCTGGGCTAAAGAGTGAGTTCCAGGAAAGACGCAGATCTATACAGAGAAACCCTGTCTTGAAAAACAAACAAACAAACAAACAAACAAAAGAAAACACCTGGAACATAGTGCATTAAGCAACCACAATGCGTTATTCCTTGTGTGTTTAGATGCAGTTCTGCTTTTTCTGTGTTCACTGGGAAACTAGAATGTGTGTGTTAGTATAACTGGCTGTCAGATGAAAACCACAAGCTGCAGGTGAGGCAGGGCCTTGGTTCTTCTCTAGGGACACCTTTCCACAACGATCCCCATCTTCCTTACCTCATCACATGGCCTTAGTATGGAGCTTCAGGAGAAAGCAATGGCGATTCCAGACCCTTAAGGTTTGAAGGAACTGCAGTTTACTTTCTGTTGGTTCCAGGGTCCCTCTATACTCAAGCTCTTCTTGATACAGGAAGCAGCACACATGTCCTGGGGAAGCCATCTTCAGACAGTAGCAGCCATAAAGTATTGGCCTCGCACTGTATTGCTCTAGGTTTCTTCTGTACTCAGAATCCGTATTTGTATTTTGCCTATTCTAAAGTCTTTTGTTAGAGCAACAGATGGGAAGAAGACTTGCTCAATGCAATTATATATCCATGTAATTGTACAGATTATATATACCCAAATGAACTGGGGGACATTAGGGACCAGAGAGGATGGCTCTATCGCTCCATCATCTTTTGGCTTTGAACCCCAACAATTCCCTTTCTTTGGATAATTTCTTCCTTTATAAGGAAAAATACAGAAAGTGTTCAAGATCTATTTATTTCAACTGCCAAAGTTATAGATATAATATCTATCATATCTTCAGACATCAAGCAATTAATGCACAAATGAATAATTGAGTATTTTTAGGCACATGATTTGGAGGCCTAATATAACAATTGAATCAGAGGACATGAAATTACATGAGCATTCTTATAAGAATGTTCAAGAATGTTGGATGAAGATGATAGTTATGACAGCTCACTCCAGGCTCTGATGTAGTAGATGCTTAATAAATGTCAGTTAATATCGTTGAGTGTTGAGCAGAAGCACACGCAGAGTGTGCATGAGGAGGGTCTGGAGCAATCCATTTTAATGGGGAGAGAGGAATGTCAGTACTAAGGAGCCTGGGGTCAGGAGCAGGGCGAGGCTCACAAGGCTCAAGAAGCCTTTGACAGAGCTATCTTTAATACCAAATTATCAGAGACAGTTTGGGGATCTTCATTGGTCCAGAAATGCATTTCCCCTGAGCTCTGAAATAAATACTCACGAGGTTAAAGGTCAGCTCATTAATCTCCCCACGTGTCTGTTTGTTTGGACGTACAGATGCGCCATTGTTAAGGCAATTTGAGGAAGGATGGAAGACACGGAGACCAGGGAAAAGGATGTGCTCCAACCCTCTTCAAAATTTCACACGGTGTGAGGTGTGGGGAAAAGAAAATTTTAAGTTGAATTTTCTGTTATCAAAACGTGTAATCCAAATGGTGACTTGGTTCTGTTCCTCCCCAGGATTTACATATAAAACTCACTTGCTAACTGGCATTTGATCAGCTTCTTATTTCCAAACAGATTTTTTTATTTTGCTCAATTAGCCAAAACCTGTCAGGCAAGAGCATTATTGCGTTCTTAGCCTGTCCTTCTGTTGCCTTGCTGTTGGCTGCTCTCCACTGATCCAGCTCCCCTCCCACCTTTCTGAGAGACTGAGGAAGCCTCATCCTCAGAAGTGCTAACACCAAAGAGAACAGATACATGTCAGTGAGGCAAAGGTGGGAAATTTTGATCAAAATTACCCTCATTGGACTCAGCAACACTCTTGTTTAGTTGCCAATATATATCTGCATTTTGAACAAAATGACCTAACCTAGAAATGGGCCCCTGTCCTAAATACCTTCTGGAATGAAAGAGACACCTTGGGAAAGAGTGGCCTTGGAAAAGGTCTCCTCTGTAGACAGCAGAAGCACACAGAGGTAGACGGGTGTGTTCACGTGAGAATTATGACAGGCATAGTTCAAGGTGGACCCTATGGACTCTGACTTCTTGATTTTCACACTTTTGTGTGATTCTCTCCTCTTTAGTGGAGACAGGATCTATGGCATACTTCTAGCCAAGGGAATGAAGCAAAGGTCACAGAGGTTAGTCCCAGGACTAGATCTTCTGTAACAAAACTTTTCCTGGGGTTATGCTACACATATGTCTACTCACCTCAGATAGGAGCCCATGACACACCAAAGTAAGGATACCACCAAAGACCAACTTGTGAACTAATGAGTTTTATTGGAGTGACTTACAGAAATATGGGTTACTTGCAGGGCAGCTGCATAACCAAAGTCCACCCCAGCATGGGCAAGAGCTCACAAAAGCTGGCAACCTAGAAGATACTGCATTGCCTGTAGGCAGCTCAACAGATTAGATAATGTCCTTTCCAAGTCACTAACCTCTTCCAGGAAGCTCATATGGTTTCTACTTCTTCAAGGCAGATGGTCTAGTCTTAGAGTCTTCTTTGCAATTTAGCTCAATTAGTCTGTGAGGAACTCTCAGCTTTCATTGCTAACTCTAGTAGGGAGGGGCCTAGTGGAGCTGATCAGTTTCAGGGACTTCCTGAAGATATTTTAAGTTGTTTACCTTCTGCTTAAGGAGCTTCCCTGCAGGTTGGAATGTTCCAATCTCAGAGTCAGAGGAAACTGTTATATAACACTAGAGCATTGAGTCCCTGGAGAGGCCCTACTTACCACCTAAGAGAAGGCATCCAGATTGATAAAGCCACATGGCATAAAGCTGTGATGATGCCTACAATCCATAGTAGATTCTGAAAAACACAGGCACTCTCCAAAAGTTAAACAACTGCTAACCAAGCAAAGAGATGGAGCCTTCAGCCTCTAACCACAAAAAAATTGAAGGGCAATAAAACCTGGGGGCTCAGAAGTAGTCTCTTCTTCACTCGAATCTTCAGGTGAAAATACATCCCAGATGGTACCACAACCATACTTGTCTTAGTTAGGGTTTCTATTGCTGTGAAGAGACCATGACCATAGGAACTATTATAAAGGAAAAAACATTTAACTGAGGTGGCTGACATTTTCAGAGTTTTAGTCCATTATCATCATGGTGCAACATGGCAGCATGCAGGCAGACATGGTGCTGGAGAAGCAGCTGAGTGTCCTACATCTTGACTTTCAGGTAACAGGAAGTGGTCTAAGGCACAGGGCATGGCTTGAGCATATATGAAACCTCAAAGCCCACCCCCACAGTGACACACTTCCTCCAACAAGGCCATACCTACTCCAACAAAGCCACACCTCCTAATAGTGCCTCTCACTTTGAGGGCCATTTTCTTCCCAACCACCACTTAATACCCTTTTAAGGTATAAGGCAGAAGAACCAGCAGAGAGATGCCTGCTGCCAGTAGCTTAGACTAACATGTTACACACAATAGAAAACTAAGCCAGGGCATTCTGCTGGGTAGCACAGCATTCTCAAGCTTCCTGCTATAGTCAGCCATAAAGGGACCTCTGACACCTAGAGGAAAATGAAGGGCTTCTGATATATTCTTTCCCATCTTAAAATTCCCCCATATGTCCTACCCCAACATGACTATTATTCTCAACCAAATGTGTTCTTCCTCCCTCATGTCTCTGCCACCTGTTCCTTCATGACTCCACTCATCATTTCTTCTGCTTGTCAGTCATTGACACTCAATCATTTTACTCAAATTATTTGGTGTTTTAACACTATATTAACATATCTACGATCTCAGACAATATTTGTGTGCTGCCTAGTTTTATGTCAACTTGATACAAGAGAGGAGGGAACATTAATTGAGAAAATGCCTCTATAAGATCGGGCTATAGGCAAGCGTGTAGAGCAGTTTCTTAATTAGTGATTGATGTGGGGGGCAGCCCAATGTCAGTGATGCCATCCCTGGGCTAGCAGTCCTTGGTTCTATAATAGCAAAAAAAAAAAAGCAAGCTAAGCAAGCCATGGGGAGCAAGCCAGTAAGTAGCATCCCTTGATGGCCTCTGCATCAGCTCCTGCCTTCAGGTTCCTGCTCTGCTTGAGTTCCTGTCCTGGCTTCCTTTGATGGTGAACAGTGATGTGGAAGCATAAGCCAAATAAACCCTTCCCTTCCCAAGTTACTTTGGTCATGGTGTTTCATCACAGCAATAGCAACTCTAACAAGATAATTTGTAAAATGTGAAAACAAAAATTCAATCTCAATTTTGAAGTTGACAGGAAAAATAGCATTCTGGGGATGCTTTATTATCCTCAAATAGTTAAGTCTCTCTCTCTCTCTCTCTCTCTCTCTCTCTCTCTCTCTCTCTCTCTCACTGAAAACCAAACTAAGAGTTAGTGCAAATTGGGACAAGAAAGCAAGTAAGTCCTCATACCCCTTACCCCACTGAGAATGTACTTACACATGGGTGTCTGTGAGGTCCAATGAGCGGTGGTGTGTGTTTCTATGTTCCTACACAATCTTTAACACTTTAACAAAGTTACCCATTGTTTCTAATAGCAGGGTACCTTGCTAGAGATTCATATTTTCTCAATTTCTCACAAAGAAAATTGCCTAAAATTGACTAAAAGAAGACTCCCTTATTGGGGGGGGGGACAGGGAGCACAGGCAGGTCAGGGCGCGTTAGAAGCATGGGTACAATTTGCTCAGGAGGATGAATTTCATTTTCCAGGTAGAGACACGTATAGCTAGCTTCTTTTAGAGATGTGCATGCATCGTACTGCCAATCCCTCATACTAGCTTCAGTTAAAAAAAAAATAGTGACTTCTGAGAACTGGTCCCCAGTGTCCAGGGCAAGTATCATGTCTGAGGACTTGAGAGATACCGTGCCCTCCTTCCAGACTGTGGACAAGGCCAACTTCGTGGTCACGTGTCTGTGTGACCTGCATGAGGCCCTGCTTAGATGTTCTCCATGCCTGACTGAGCATTCTACTGTTGTCATGAAATGCCTGAGAACTAAGGACCAAAAGGTGTCACATTTTCATGCTGTACTGTCCTGATCATCTGTTGCAGTTCTGGTGCCCATGACATAGGAAAACTTCACACACATACACACCCAAGAGGGGATTCCCTCTTCTGTGTGTGATGCTTGGAGCTCCTGCAGTTACTTTGAGTCAAAGAGCAAAGTGTGCGAAGACTTGCATCCCACTGATGCTGCAGAACCACTGAACGAAGGGTGCTTTGGGTTTCTTGTCTTGTGGCATTAAAAAAATAAGTAAATGTCTGTCTCTGCCATGTGAGATGGAGCTTCCTTTGAAAGATTCCGTAGAGAATTTCCTGGACAAGTGCTAACTAGATGACTGAGAAAGCTATCAAAACTAAGTGAGAACCCAAGTCTTCACCTATCAGCATGGATGGCTCTCCTCTCAAAAGCACAAAGCTAAGGGAAAAGAGCAGTTGCTTGGTGAATGTCAGGCACTCTCACCACAGAGACGGTCCACACTTCACATTCAGATGCAAAAAAGGCCCTGGGCACTGTGTACAAAACTGAAAGGTGCAGGGAAGCCCAGCTGCCTAAGCATCCTGGGGCTTGAAAAGTGGCGTGCTCATGAGTTGTGCGCGGGTCTCTTTTTAGCTTTATATAGAGTGAGGCCCAAAGCCAGCAAACATCAACTGCCTGAAACAAAAAGGAGTCTTTGAGAAGCTCACACAGTACAGCCATGTAAAAGGAGGGGCAAAGAACAGGAGGGAAAGCTTTGGGGCAGTAGCTGTTCTATATCAGCCAGGAAACAGGGAGCAGTGTGTCCTCATGTGTAGCCGTGAGGGCTGAGGGGGGACCTAGACGATCCCTCCTTGTGAGGCTGTGACAAAATGCCAGCAACCGGGACATCATTCCTGCAGGCCAGTCTGTGTGGAGACCACACATGGAGCTGGAACTTCTGCCTGCCAGCAGTCAGGAGGAGCCCAGAATCCTACTCATCAGTGGAGGCCAAGTTGGCAATCTGACTCGTGTCTCCCTCTGAGTAAAGCAAATTCACAGCTCCCTTTCCACAATGAAGCAGAATCAGAATCCAATACAAACTGAGTGTTAAAATGAGGTGCAAAGTCTCAAATCACAACACAAATGTGTCTGAGTTCCAACAATAACAACAACAACAACAACAACAACAACAACAACAACAACAACAAAACTATCATCCCAAGAAGCAAATATTTCAAATCAATGGGTAGAGGTAACACTAACGTTAAGGTGAGAGAGAGGAAAACAGCCGCCATGAATGTTAAAGCAGCTGTAATTAATGTTCTTGAACAAACTACATCAAACTTGCCCAAGACAATGAGCGAAGAGGAAGAGCCACAGCGAAGAAAGTTCCAAAAGAAAAGCGTAAAACTCCAAAGTGCAGGAAATGCAAAAAGAAGAAAATAAAAGCCCCAGCAAAAGATCTTAACAAGAAAACAGAGGGCATGGAGACAAGAATCTGTGAGCCAGAAGACAGAGCGGTGGGTGAGAACAGTAGAGATTATACCATGAGGAGAAAAAGAGAGCACGAATAGAGCCTCGGTGTCCTGTGGGACCACGACATTTATGCCACCACTATGGATGGGGATGAGAAAAGTGCTTGAAAAGGTAATGGCTGAAAACTTCTCAGATTTGACAAGAGAGCCATACAGTTGAAGCCTCTGTGTGGAAGGTTCATAGAGATGTACAGGTGACTCTCGAATTCTGGGACATCACAGAGACCCGGGATAGGTGATAGAATTCAGTTTGATAATTGTAATTGTTCAAATAGATCAGAGCTACTGTTGTTCATTTCTGGTTTTATAACAAAACACTTGAGACCGGGTAGTGTATGAAGAACAAAAGTTTATATGGCTCATGACTGTGAAGCTGGGAAGTCCAAGAGCACAGTGCTGGTGTTTCCTCTTGATGCAGGGCATCCCCTGGAAAGACAGGGCAAACTTACCAGCTATGGTGGGTTGAAGGAGAATGGTCCTCATCGTAACATATGTTTGAATACTTTCTCCTCAGTTGGTGGGACTGTTTGGGAAGGATTAGGAGGTATGGCTCCTTGTTGGAGAGGAAGTGTTACTGGGGAGTGGGCTTGGAGGTTTCAAAAGCCCATGTCATCCTGTTAGCTCTCCTAGCCTCAATGCTAGTGGATGGAGATGTAAGCCCTCAGCTACTGCTCCAGCGCCATGCCTGCCCACCTGCTGCCATGCTCTCCACCATGATGGTCATAGATTGTAACCCTCCGGAACTGTGATCCCCAAATTAGATGTTTTCTTTTATAAGTTGTCTTGGTCACAGTGTTTTGTCACAGTAGTTAAAAAAGTAACTAAGACACCAGAGTTCTTCCTCATCTGATAAGCTTTGCAAACCATCACTTTCATGACCTCTTCTAATCTAATTCTAATTACCTTCCAAAGACACCACTTACAAAATAGAAGACCGTTGGTTGAGAGAGGTACCACTGTATCCCCAATTTCCATCAGTCATGACAAACACATTCCGCCCCATCAATTGCCTTCCTTCACCACCAAAGTTGCTTTCAGCATCTGCATGCAAAGCCAGCTCTAAGACAAGTTCTCTGTTGTCCTCTCTCCTCAAAAGGATCTCTGAGGACAGTCACCATCTGCACGCTTTTTAATACCACTCAGCTAAGATCATTAACATCTGCATCATAAGGTCCCCTGGTCCACAGTAAAATTTGAGAAGCATTTCCTAGCTTTCATCTCCCAAGTCACAACAAAATTAGTACCCCTACGCTCTTGCTCTTCTTTACCTGAAAATAATCATGAAGCCCACTATGAAATCCAAGTCTAGAAGTTGAGTGAGGAGAGGACCAAAGTAGTCCAGCACCCAAATAGGCCTTCTAAGTCCTAACCTTGCCTATAGCCCTTTACATCACAGAGATTCCCACAGACTCCTGTGTTGGAGGCCTGGTCATAGACAATGGTGCTATTTAGAAGTGGTCGAAGCCTTAAGAGGTTGGTCCTAGTAGAAGGAAGCGAGATCAACATGCATATACCCTTGAAGGGGGATATTGAGACCCTGGTCCTGCCTTCCCTCTATTCTCTAATTTTGAGATGATCAGCTTCGTGCCTACCACATATTATTCTCCACCATGATGTTTTGATTTGGCACAGTATTCAGCCGTGGGACTGGACTGAAATGTCCTAAACTATGGGCCAATGTAAACCTCTCCCCCTTGTAAATTGAATTTTCTGGGTATTTTGCATACCATGCAAACGCCATCACATCTTTCAAATCTGCGAATCACCTAGTGAGTCTGGCAATCAGCATTTTCAGGATTGCTGGTTGTTATGTTTGTTTTGCTTTATGAATTTAGCGGAGAGAGCAAACTAGAAAATTGGAAACCTTTTCCTATTTAAATATTCCATGAGCTTGTGACCTGTCAATCAGATTAGCCACAATTATTCGGGCATAGCCTATGCACAGAATCACCATGCCTAGTGGATAATTATAGCAAGACTATTCCCAGATCTCTATAATTCTGTTTAGGAATTTGGATAGTTTGAACTATGTGTCTATGGCTTCTAAGATCAGGAGGAATGAGTCACAGAACTGTAACCTGGCAACTCGCTTACCTGTTGATGCTCAGAGATACACATATATAATTTTAATGGTGCCCATTACACACAGGCTTCCATTATCACAGTATTTCCACTCAGTCATAACTTTATGAAGAATTCCCCCTTTGGCTAATATTTTCCAGGCTTAATCACACCCTTGAGGTGAACTTTTTCAATTAAACTCCACTTAAGCCAATTTTGAGTTCTTTGAGTGAAGGGGGAAAAACACACATGCCAGACTCTTAACTGTCCAGCAGGTTCCGTTTTGTAAATGTTTATTTAACACACTAACAGTCACACTTTATGAACGGGCTGGCCTGCCTTGCGTCTGAGCTTTCGGCAGTGGAGGCAGAGGCAGGTGCTTCTCTGCTGAGATGTCCCTACAGCTCTTGATAATCTCCTCTGTCCTGGGAGCGAGTACAGCAGGGATCCTGTTGGGAGGTTGAGGACCACTTTAGAATCCACAAAGATTTTAGTTAAAGCCTTGTCTCTCCCCCTTGTACCTGGCGGGGTTTTTCACTCTGGGACTAAAGAGGAGAAAGCATTTGGATGGTTGATTGAGTTTGAGCTGGATAGGATAGGGGTGGAGAATGGAGCATTACTGTTCTTTTGAATCTACTCCAGTTGTTGTTTCTAAACCGTATTCTGTAACCGTAGCCTCTGTCAACAGTGCTACTTCTACAGAGGGAAATAAGCTTCGGCGACTCTCTTCAGCACAACTGGCAAGGAATGCCTCCTGGCTTCTGGTCCTGTCTGGTTCTCTGGGTTTCTTTTTCCAGCAAATGCTTTCTATTCACTCTGGACATCTTCATCTGGATAATTGGCATTAGGAAGGCCTCCAGGGCACACACAGCCATCTTTGGCAGCATCACCAGCCAAGGGCAGGGCACTGGCAAGCTCTTTGCTGGGTTCCTCATGTCCAGATCCAGTGCAGTTGACAGCTGATAGAGACTTTCTTGTTGATGCCAAGGAAGTCTCCCCAGCACTGTTGAACAGACGAGATGAATGGTTGTCCTTGATTTTAACTGCTCCTTCTCCCTGCCAAAGCTCTCCTATGTATATGAGAAGCTATGTGGAAATGGCTTCCTGTGAGCAGAAAAGAGGCCCTAGCTCACAGACCACTTCATTCTGCCAGATCTCTGCTCCATCTCCTCTTCCTTAAGTATTTCATTCTCCACAGAGGCCCCTTTATCTGCTGTGTAACACTAATACTGATCTCTGGGTCTTGGGGTGCACTACACAACCTCCTACCCCTCTACTCATGCTGTCCTTACTGCCTGGTGCACTGCAGACCACTCCCTTCTAGAAAACTCCTACTTACCCTTAAATGTTAGTTAATGTTTCTTCATGGAAGCCTCCACTACTTTTCCCATTTAGATTAGTCTCCAAGAATGTCTGTCCTCAGACCCCCATACACTTCCCTCTTGAAGTAACCTCGCATCAATTTGTATGATTTACTTTATCAATCATTCCTTCTGTGCTCCCTGCGTGAATGTCTGAACCTCACATCCACCCAGCACTTGACCTCATGCTTAACACACAGTAGGTTCTTCGTCTTTATCTCTTAAGTAAAAATACGGGTGCAGGGACACCCAAGTTCCCAAGGGGAGCGGAAATGTCAGAGTCTAGCCCAGCTCTGCCAGAGTGCCCTTGCATTGCAAGAATTCGTCTGGTCTGTTTATGATGTTGTTCTAACCTTAATGTGTATTGAGTGAGCAGACAGAGGAAA
>CABHPP010140452.1:0-11641 GCA_902168425.1 Peromyscus attwateri | reverse complement strand
TGGATAAATATGGTATACCCACACACTGGAACACTGCTCAGCCTTAAAAAGTAAAGAGAACATGCACAAACCCTGAACGACTGTGCTAGGTTAAATAAGACACAAAAGAGGAGCTGTTCCATGCACGAGTCTACATATCCGAGGTGTCTAGAGCAGATGGTGTCATAGAGATGAAGACAGAGTGGTCATTCCCAGGGCCTGGGAGGCTGGAGGAGCAGGAGTTATTGGTAGTTGGCATGGAGTTTCAGTTTGGGCTAGTGAAGAAGTCAGGAGATTGATGGCGGCAGAGGTGTGCAGCACTATGAGTGTGCATGTCAGTGATCTGCACACCTGGTGTGGTTAAATGGTAACTTCTACCGTGTGTGTACATGTGCATGCGTGAGTGTGTGTGTGTGTGTGTGTATGTGTGTGTGTATCTGTGTGTGTGTGTATCTCTGTCTCTGTCTCTCTGTGTGTGTGTGTATGTGTGTGTGTATCTCTGTCTCTGTCTCTGTGTGTGTGTGTTTGTGTATCTGTGTGTGTGTGTATCTCTCTCTCTCTCTCTCTCTCTCTCTCTCTCTCTCTCTCTCTCTCTGTGTGTGTGTGTGTGTGTGTATACCATAACTTAAAATCAGCTTAGTAGGGAAAGATAGCTTAGCTGCTAGCCTGCTTGCCTGCCATGCATGCAGTTCTGGGTTTGACCCTTAGCACCACATAAAACCTGGTGTATTGGTTCACACCTGCAATCTCAGAATTTGGGAAGTGGAGACAGGGGGAGGACTAGGAGTTCAAAGTCATCCTTGGTCACATAGTGAATTTTAGTTAGCCTTGGGCTAACAAAGGAAACCCTATCTGAAAAAAAAATACTTGAAAAAATCAATTAGCTATTAAAAAGTTACAGTGCTTTGCTGGGCCGAGGCGTGGATCTCACTATAATAGCCACTGTCCCCAGCCCGGGTAATTAGCATTCCCCCTTCTCATTTCTATAAAGTTGACCACTCGAGGTTCCTCACATCAGGGGAACACATACATCATGCCTGGCCTTGTATGTTTCAGGTCCCCTACATCTACTCATCTACCTTCCATATGGCTATGATCTACTGGAACCCAAATCCGTCTTCATCCTGTTCAGAACTGAACTGACTTCTTAACATGTATCAAATGAGTGACATAGAGTGCTGTCCCTGTCATCTTCTGCAAAGTCCTTGTAGCTGTGAAGCCTGGAGTTCAACATGCTGACTGATAGCCAGGGACCCCAGCTTCCTCCAGGGTGTGAACATGACCATGACGGGCCAGGCAATTTTCTCATTCTCTCAAAGCCTCACTTTCTCCATGTGACAGACAAGGATGACTGTCACTTACAGTAGAGGACTGTGTCAAGCAGTACATGAACCAGCCTCCACAAAGCCCTTGCCCAGAACCAGGCAAAAAACAAGTACCCAGGAAATAGGGTAGTCCATAGAACTTTTCTGCCAGACAAGGCAGAAGATACAGTGGTGATGGCTGCCATTCTGCTTCAGCTAGGAATGCTTCTTGCTGCCTATCTCCCCGCCTCCTGCTGTTCCCTGGCTCCCCAACCCTCCTCTGTGGCACTTGTAGGAAGTAAGTTCTGGTGTAACGTCTGAGTGAAACACAGCTTTTTATCTTCAGGAGTCACCGTGAGCTGTGTCTACGACACATATTTCCTGAAAGGGCTCTTTCTCTCTAGAATGGAAGAGGACACACATAGACTCAGCTATAGACTTGACCTATCGTCTGTGTTTTTAAGATACATTAGAAATGAGGCTGGAGAGATGGCTCAGTGGTTAAGAGTGCTGACTGCTCTTCCAGAGGACCCGAGTTCAACTCCCAGCACCCATATGTCTGTAACTCCAGTTTTAAGGGACCTGAAACTTCCCATGGCAAAACTCTAATGCACATTAAAAACAAAGATACATTAGAAACACCATAATATATTCTGTTGCCAAATGTTACAAGGTATTAAGACAGCTCAGTTGAACAGTGTAGCTATCAGGCTGATCCCAGCACACATACATTGGAAAGAGAAAAATAGTAAACAGATGTGATCATGGCGCAAGTGGAGCCTGGTGGTGATGGCTGGTCACCCTCATCTCCACTCTGAGTCGCCATGCTTCACGGGTCCCACCGCACTGTGAGTTTCTAGGGACACAACATTCACTCAGTTCATGGAAAAATGGAGGCCACACCGTGTGTGTGTGTGTGTGTGTGTGTGTGTGTGTGTGTGTGTGTGTGTGCATGTGGTGTGATATATGTACTTGTTTGTGTGTGTGCATGTGTTTGTGTGTTGTGGTGCATCTACCCATTAGTGTGTTATGTATGTGTGCATATTGTGGAATATGTACTTTTAGTGTGTGTGTTGTGGTGTGTGTACATGTGTGTTGTGGAGTATGCACTTGTTAGTGTGTTCGTACATGTGTGTCATAGTGTATGTACCTGTGTGTTGTGTGTGTAGTTGTGTATGTGGGGAGGGCAGAGGATGACACTGAATAGCTTTCCGTCATTGGTTCCTATCTTTATTTTATTATTTATTTTGAGATGGTCTCTCATTGAACTCATCAATTGATAGCTCATCAGTTTAGCTAATCGGGCTGCCAATGAGCTTCAAGGATCTGTCGTCGGTCTCTGCCCTCCTAATGCTGGAGTTATGGCCAGGTGCCACTTGCCCAGCTTTTTACCAGGTTCTGAAGATCTGAACTCAGCTCCTTGTGTTTGGGAGGGAGGCACTTAGCTTACTGAGCCATGCCTCCACACTCCTGGAGATGGGGTTTTCTTATTTAGCCCAGGCTTGCCTGGAGCTCATGATTGTCCCACCTCAACCTCTCGAGTGCTGGGTCCACAGATTGTACCACCACAGCAGATTTAGTGAAAATTCCCACTCAGGGGAAAGTCGGGCAAACTTGTCTTTCTGCAGTTCTGTAGATGACCTGGGATAAGGGTCATTTGTTGCTTTCATATGCAGTGGCTCAGAATTGAGAGCATTAGCTCCTCTCCATAGAAGCCTTCTGCTCAGAGGCTCTTAGGAGGCCCCAGGGTGAAGCAAGACATGGAAAGAGAGATGTGCTCCACCCATTGAGGCCTCTACAAAAGCTGCAAATAATCCTTTCTAGAAAATCAGTCCCTAGCAGTAGGTGTCTATGAATACTTAGTTCAAGGCCCAACGACCGATGAAGACAGAAGGAATATAGGACCAAACATTTATCTTTAATGCACATATTCACAGCCACACATGCAGGCTGAAAACATAAGTCACTTTGTGTGTGATACGTTTGATGCTGTGTGATCATATCAGCTCCATTATAACTGTTCCATGTATCAATCCATTTATTCTCCATGATAACCTTGGAAGCTAGTTTTTGTTTCTCTTTTACAGAAGTGGGAACTCCTGTCTGGAGAAGCTAAGTAGCTGGTCCAAGGTCACACGGTACAGAAACGGCAGAAATCTTAGAACCACTTTGCCAAGGATGCCTTCTCCCTTACCTTTTAAATGACAAGAAATAGATATACTTTTTCTCTTCCTTTGGAACAGTGTGCTGCACTATGCCCAGCCGGCCTTGGCCCTGAGATCCTCAGGCCTCAGCTTTCTTGGATTATAGACATGAGCTGTATGTTTCAGTGAAAACAGACATCCTGATATTTTTGCTTCCCAAAGATTAGCGATGAGGTTTAAGGCCCCTTTTCGCCTTGTCTAATTCTCCTTCCTTCTCCAGGGCCACTGAGCTCACTGGCTTTATCACATATGGGCCTTTCTTGTCTTGTTTTCATACTTTGCTCCAAAAATATGTCCATAAACACTGTGTGGAATTATCCATGGTTCCAAGCATGCTCCTGAGCATATATAAATTTTCAGCTTGCTTTCTCTTTCTCACTCAACATTCATCGACAGGTCTTGTAGCGTAGCTCAGTGGTACAGCACTTGCTTCCCATTCATGGGCTCCTGTCTCACCATTAGCAATGCAACCCCCCCCCCCAAAAAAAACCCCACGAAAACAAAAGGCAGCGATGAAATAAATGGAAAGGTCATCTTTATTCACACAGATCTAGCTCATTCCTCTTCAGACGGGCTGACTTTCAGAATCTCCTGAGAAAATTTCACCTCCTACTCATGGGCGTACTCCCAACTCCTCTTCTCTCCCCTCCCCCTCGGTAGTAGATACCAAGCACTCAGTTTATGTTCAGCTGTCTGTCTATGTCCAGGCTGAGTCTCAGCCTTCCCCCCACCCCCAGCAAGGCCCCTGTCTGTGGCTGACATTGGAGAAAAGGAAGAAAAGAATTGTTTGAATGGGGGCTCATAGCACCAGCAAACATCAGGACCATTTCAGCCAAGTATCACAGTGCCGGGGGTAAGCCTGTGCCACAGCAGGACAAGGGGCTGCAGGGTCAGAACAATGGCGGGCAGAGGGCTCCATACTGGGTCACAGCACTCTCCCTGAAGGCACTCTCACAAAGCCCTTCCCAGGGCCTTGCACCAATTGCCAGGAACCAGAGCTTACAAAGTCAAGGTTCTCAGGTGGCACCTTTTGGCGGTACCCGGTGAGGTGACCCTGGGGTTCTGTGGAGAAGTCAACCTGGGGTCAGGGCCCAGTTTCATTGCCTTTCTGGGTGTCTGGCCAGCCGGGAGCCTTTCCCCTCCCAAGTCAGACAGAGTTGGCTTTGGGACAGCTGATTTCTCCTTTCAGAACCTGCTTTCTCACTGCAGACAATAAAGAAGCCTATCGGCTACCCTGGAAATTTTGTTTCCATTTCTGTCTGCTTAACAGTCTCTCACTGTCCTGTCTTTGAGCCTGCTGGGTTGCCCGTATTGAATGAAGTGAAGCAGGAAGCGCTACGCTGCCCTCGTCCCCGCCTTGATAGATTGTTTCCCTATGATTGATGTTTGTCCTTGTGCCCCCTCTTCAGAAAGGAGGAGGGGATCAAAAGATATCAAAACGGGGAAGCCGGCAGACCTCGGGACCGGTGGGTACCACGCACCAGTGTACCTTAGTGCAACAGCAATCGGTCACCTCCGGCATGAGATGCCACAGTAGGGGACTCCAAGGGCGATTGTTACTCACCCTTGGACGGAATCACGGTGGTGAAAACTTCAATATTCTCATCGCTGCAGCTGTAGATTTGATGCATGGTCTCAGCCTCCTGCCCTGCAGGGTGTCCGGGAGCCGGTGGCCTCTCTCTGGAGCCCTAGTCGCAGAGTTTCCTAAGCCAGTCTGGTTCTGGGATCATTGTGCAGGTCCACAAAAGGCAGGCTGCCTCTCACGCCAGTCTCCACCGCAACATTTCCTAATCCCATCTGTCTTTTTTTTTTTTTTTTAATGAATCCTATTATTGCAAACCTTTGATTGAACACGAAGGCTTCTGTCTCCCCCCAGCTAGGATGTACTTAACATTTTTATTTTGCAGTGTCTGCTGCAGTGAATTTGGAAGTCTTTTGTGAAGTGACGAAGTGAAATCGCCTACTCGATTAGCGCCCAGCTTGGCTGGAGGATTTCACCCAAGAGGAAACGTCAGTTTTGCTATCAGTCATGCCCGGGTCTCATTCCAGAAAGGAAGGACTGTTTTTTTTTTTTCTTCCTCTCCAGGGGAACTGGATCTTCGTTTGTCATGTGTTAATTTGGCTCCCTTCAAAGTTTCTATTTTAAACAAAAGAACTGTCTTTCCACCACATAGTTGCTTCAATCCATTATGACAAGGCGTTTAGTGTTTCTTTGTACAACCCCACAGGTGTGCACAGCCAGGCAACAGGCGGTACATACACTTAGGAACCCATTGATAGGATAGCCATATTTTTATTATCTTCTGTATTCGGATGTACGTATTAACTCATCTTCTATGTTATATATCCTAAGACTATGCTGTATTTCCTCTATATATATACAAACAAATGTCATGGTTGATAGACACTTCATAAACATATGGGAGCATGTACATTTTTATCCAATCCCACTTCCTTTTATTATGCTGTAGCTTCACAATCCATTTTTTGTGTTTACTTCACAATACTGATGGGATATAATGATATTAACAATGACAGCTGCCCTATTAAACATTTGTTACAAGCCAGGCAGTTTGCCGTATGATCTCTCTGCACATGCATCACTAACCAATAGCGCTAGCTATTTATTATTTTACCATGGTATTCTTGAGAAACTGAAGTAAATAGACTAGCTTTTCTGGTGATTAAAATAGCTAATTTGTGTCAAAAATAGGATTTAACCCCTAAATTGATTGAAAAGTTAATGTACTAACTCCTCAAATTCTCATTCTCTCTCCCTCTCTCTCTCTCTCTCTCTCTCTCTCTCTCTCTCTCTCTCTTTCTGTGTGTGTGTGTGTGTGTGTGTGTGTGTGTGTGTGTGTATCTCATGCTATAGCCCACCCAGGTTGGTCCTGAACTCATAGTCAGCCCGGTGTAAGGATTACAGATATGCACAACCCTGTTCTATTTTTAAAATTTTATTTAATGTGTATGAGTGTTTTGACTGCATAGGACATCAGATCCCCTGAACTGGAGTTACAGATGGTTGTGAATCACCACATGGGTACTGGGAATCAAACCCAGGTCCTCTAGAAAAGCAGTCGGTGCTCTTAACCACTGAACCATCTCTCCAGCCCCTTTGTGTTCTATTCTTTGGTCTTAAGACTTGCCCTTCTTTGACCTTGGGTGAACCTAGTTAATAACATTTTAGACATGGAGTTATGTCCACTGATATTTCCATTCTGCACACAATGGAAGCATTTGTTCCCTAGGTGGTTTTCAGCACTCCAGCTCTTTCTCTGAGAATTGCACCTTTCTTCGAGGGTGCCTCTGGGTAGCCATATTTGCTCAGCCTGCTCTTGCCTCTGTGGCCACATTTGATTGAGCCAAGGTGGATGGTTAATCCTACCTGCTGCCTCCTGAGTAACTGTAATGGGGCCTTGGCCTGGGGTCAGAAGAAAGGTGTGAACTCCAATACCAGAGGTATGATCTGGGCCTGTAAATCCCAATCCCAACAGTAGAGGCTGGGGCAAGAGGATTACAGCATGGGTATGATAAAGAGTTCAAGGCCAGAATGAGCAACATAGCCAGACCTTGTCTCAAAGACAAAGCAAAATGCAAGAAACTGAGATGGGACCATCATGATGATGCAGTGGGAAAATGCTTGTTGTGCAAGTCTGAGGACCTGAGGACCCGGATCTCACAGGGAAAGGAGACCTCCACATGGACACATGCATCTACACACTGTCTCTCACACAACAACAACAACAATAATAAAATAATAGAAAAGGCAGACTGGCAGGGGCCTGGGCTCTAAATATAAATATCGAGTAAAGAGTTTTAGTTTACACCAAGGCCCATACTTGTGTGTGTGGTCATGCACACATTCACTTGAGGGCCAGTGTAGGAGGCAGCTAGGAGTGAGGCAATGTGTGTTGGGGGTGGGGGGGTTGAGGTGGAGCATAAAGAAGCAGAGGTAAGATGGAAACTACCGCCTGTTTCTGCCTTGCTCTGGACCCAATGTCTTTCTCTTGGGCTTGGTAAGATACCCAGTTTTCATATGCCAGCTTTCCTTTGATGTAAGAATAAGCAGGTTTCAGTCATATTCAACCGAAAAGTTGACTGTTCGAAAGACTTGTTGGTATGTATTGTGTGTACATTTTATGACCTTTACAGTGATTAAATTTCAGATGCTGTCAAACTTAGAGGGGGGCATCTACTGGGATAGAATAAAAGACGCAGAATTACATTAACAAACTTGAATGGTTGACTAGAATCCACTAGATGGAATTTAGCAAAAAGAAACATAAACATCTGGCCTTGTATTTGTAAAAATAGCCAATCCTGATTTAGTAGAAATTTATTAATAAGAAATCTGGTTTTAATAAACCATAAGCTTAATAAGTAGCAATATTAAAATGCAGGCACTAAAATGCACAGATGAAGACCTGCGGACCCATCATTAATTAAAATTGAGAGCTTGAGGTTGGAGACATTGTTCAGTGGCTGGTGATTAATGGTGTGCGCTGCTCTTACAGAGGACTAGAGTTCAGGTGCCAGCATACATCAGGTGTCTCCAGCTGCCTATAACTCTAGCTCCAGGGGATCTGATGCCTTCTTTTGACCTCTGAGGGCACTTGCATGCACACACACACACACACACACACACACACACACACACACACACAATGAATCTTTAAATATTAAGAACTTTGTATGGGGGGATTATACTAGATCTAATTCCAGGGGATGGAAATTGGATTCAATTTTTATCCAAGAAAGGCCAAGCTTAATCAATTAGAATATATTGTGTTATATTTAATTAATGAGCCTGAAATATATAACTAAATGGGCTGATGTAGGAAAACACACTCAGAAAACAGTTCTGAAGAAATAATTTTTACTTGTTTGAGGTATTTTTAACTAATAAGAGTAACATGTGATTGCTATATCAAATACAAATGCTGTAGATAGGTCTACAGAAAAGTCAAAACCTGCTTCCTGTGACACAGTTTCACTTCCTAAGAGTGTTCTCTGTATATATTGGTGGGTATATTAGCAGATTTTTATGCTTATTTGTAAGTCTATATTATTAATTTTTTAAAAACAGAAATTGAGTTGTTATACTATATGTACAAATGTCAACATAGATAATTCCCGTCCTTTATGTAGGAGACCTCTGAAATCTAATAATTCATGCATCCCTTTCCATAGCTTATTTCCACTTTTAAAAGTTCGGAACAAGCCACAGGGGAAATGGCTCCTCGTTAAGGTGCCTGCTGTGCTGCTGTGGAGACCCATGTTTGATCCCAGGGTGCTTACAAAAAGCCAGCCGTGGTAAAGACTCGAAATGCCAGCTCTGTGGCGGTACAAACAGGAAGATTCCTGGACCAGTCAGTCTAGCCTAATCTGTTAGCTCTGGGCAAGAGGGAGATCCTGTCTCAAAGGAAGCTGATGGCGTTGCAGAGGATGATGTGAGGTCATCTTCTGGCTGCACATGTATCCATACACACATACACACTTCTGTTAAAAGGAAACCATTACACAGTGTATCTTGTAGAAACATCTTTTTAGATGGCCCTGTTTGGTCTCTGTGCTTAGAGCCCAGAATCTAGGATCTTCCTGGGCTTGGTATTTTACAATCCTTGGAGTGGTGAATAGCTGAGCCATTTCAGAAACAGCAAGCATACACCACACCTATGAATATTAGTGTCAGCCCCTGCCCAGTATGAAGCTACACATAGTTAGACCTGCTCCGGCCTGAGTACCAACCTCTCCCCTAAGACCTGGGAATCACCACTGAGCTTTCCTCCATGATTACACAGGGTGCTCACTCAGTGACTTTTTTTTTTTTAAATAAATGCATTTGATCTCTGTAGTTACTCCAAGGCAGTCGTATTAGGGGAAGGTTTTCTTTCTTTCACGCTCTGAGAAATGCTTGCTACCCATTGGGAAATGGGAGACACTTCATGATGTAGTCTCCCTCCTCTTTCTCTCTTTAATCTAAGAGCTCCAGAGATCTAGATCTGAGACACACTCTGATGAAACAGCATTTAGGGTAAAACTCAGGCTATGTTGAGACTCCAGCAGGTGTCTGAACCACCTGGAGCACGTCCTAAAATGCAGATTCTGGTTCCAATGGTCTAATGTGGGGTAGTGCTGGTCCCAGGGCAGAAAGGAGAGATCGATTTATCTATCTATCTAACTATCTATTCATCTATCTATCTATTCATCTATCTATCTATTCATCTATCTATCTATCTATCTATCATCTATCTATTATCTATCTATCTATCATCTATCTATCTATCTATCTATCTATTTATCTATCATCTATCTATCTATCGCCTATCTGTCTATCTACCTTCTTACCTATCTATTATCTATCTATCTATCTATCTATCTATCTATCTATTGCCTATCTATCTATCTATCTACCTTCTTACCTATCTATCATCTATCTATCTATCTATCTATCTATCTATCTATCTATCTAACTATCTAGGCGGGGTCTACTTGGCCTGGAACTCACTGTGTATACCAGGCTGGCCTCAAGTTCACAGGAACCTACCTGCCTCTGCTTCCTGAGTGCTGGTTAAAGGTGTGCTCCACCACATCCAGCATTAAAAGAGTTCATAACCCAAGTGCACTAAAATTGAGAGGAGGTCAGGTGCTCCTCCTAACTATTTAAAACCAATTATAAAAGAGATGCATATGCAAAAATAAATCCAGTCATCTATAACCAAGAGATATATTTGAAAATGCTCTGACCACTAAAATATGCTAGGGTTGAGAGCCTTAGATGTGCCACAGTGGCTTTCAAATCCTCCCCACACAGAAGCAGCAACATCTCTGGGGAGCTTGTTAGACATGCAAATTTCTCAGATCCCTCCTGCCTGCCAACCAGAAACTCTGGTTTGGGTGGAGGCCAGTGGTCTGCCAGAATAATCTCTCCAGGGGGCACTCTTCCTCACAAAGTCGGGAAGCCTCTGGTACTCAGAGTGAAGTGTGGTACTGCTGACAGAGCCCTCCTCCAAGATTGGACCTGTGGTTCAACAGTCCCTGGCTGCAGATACCTCTTGGTGCTTTTCCAGACGCCTGGACGTCCTTCTGTTTCCAAAGTTGTGCAGTTGTTCCCGTGGATATGTGGCTTTAGAAGTAGAGGGCACCGATTCCGTGGCTGAGCAGAGATGGCGGCTTCCAGGCTGAATGGTGACCTGTGTGTCACTTTCTGGCTTGTGCTGAATAGTACCATCTACTTATCCCACATGCATCAAACCCCATCACATGCAGACAAGGTGATATGCTGGTGACTAGACATTTTAGATATGAGCCCAACAACGTGGCAAGGTGTACTCACCATTAGAGAGAGAGAGAGAGAGAGAGAGAGAGAGAGAGAGAGAGCCTGACTTGGGTGAGTTATAGCCATGCTGCGGGCCCTCAGCTTCTTTATTGGCTAACTTTGTGAAATGCATTTATAATGTGAGCAGGTGTGATAGTCTCCTTTCGGTTCCTCTGAGAGAAAGAGAGAGGCTTCAGTCTTTAACATAGGCAAAGTGATGCTCTTTTGGGCATGAAGAAGACACATGCTCACACAGCAGGTGCTTGGAGAGTAGTGTGGTCAGACACGGGTACTCAGGTCAATCTCACTTTACAAAAATAACCAATAGGGTTTTCAAAACTGTAAGTATGCCCCTAAATATTGCATAGGTCATTTACACTAAAAATTGGTTATTGTTTACTGAGATTTAAAGTTTACTAGCTATTTTAAAATTTATTCTTGAACAATTTCATAAAAGTATACAATGTATTTTGAGTATATCTAACCCAGCTCCTCCCTCCGACTCCTCCCCCCTTTCATGTCCTGTTTCATTCTTTTAATTTATATATTTTTGTAAGCCTCTGAGTCCAGTCATTGCTGCCTGTATGTGTATAGGTGTGTGGCTAGTCACGGGCATGGGCCACATATCACGTCCCCCTCTTCCCGCACAAGAGCTCCCCTTCCCTCAACAGCCATCTATTGCAATTGCTCCTAGATAGGGATGGGTCCTCATAAGTCCCTCCCCCACCCACGCTAGAATGTTGACTGGCTTGATCTCGCACAGGTCACCAGGGCTGCTGTGATGGCGCCTCACAGCACTCCTCCCCAACTCCAGCTCTTACACTCTTTCTGCC
>CABHPP010140450.1:30856-46772 GCA_902168425.1 Peromyscus attwateri | reverse complement strand
TGCCGTGTGCATGGCGTACCTTAATCACCGCCCGGCTCTGACACGGGGAGGTCCCACCGGAGAGCATTTGCGGGAAGAAAGCTAGACATTCAGGACCAGGAAGGGGAGCTTTCCCGAAATCTAGCCTTCTGACCCCCAAGAAGCCCTTGGGCCAAGTCCTGAGTTTCGTTTTGAAGTGCCCTTAGGGAGAGTACTGCTTGTTCCTTATCCAGAGGACATCAGCAAGGCACTGAGTGAACTAGAGGGTCCCCTGGAACACTCCGATCTAGTCACCTCACAAATAGCTAGGAAATTTAATGGGGGAGGGAGCGTGCAGGGGTCTCAAGAAGTCTTTTGAACCCTAACAGCGTAAGAGGCGAGGAGAAGAAGAAATCAATCGCCTTAAGAATCTAGACTAAATTTCGTGGATTAGTTTTATGGCAAGTATATAGTTTTAAACATCAAAATCTAGTCGTTTATTTTAACCCGAACATGGTCTTTTACAGAACCCAGTGAATTTTCTCAGGTTGTAGTTAAACAAGGTGGACTAGCCGGGCCTTTTCATCTTTGAAAGTATTTCCGCATTCTGTAACTGTTGCATTGTGCTTGCAACAATGTTGCATTTTCAGGTTTCATTAACTGTTTCAATTCAGGACAGAAAATGTTTCGGGTGCTTAATATGATAGCTACAAAGCACAGCCTCTGCTCCAAAGGGAGGAAGAATTTATTCATAAGAAGACAACCATGAGTAACTGTGAATCCAGACATAAATCCCCAAGCATGGATTCAGGATACTCGATCTGTTGTTCTAGGACATATTTCATGAACTTTTATAGCCACAAAAAGAGAAGGTTCTTTGTGGTGATATTTTGTTTGTGATCTAACAAGAAAAGCTTGTTTGGCCGGGCCGTGGTGGCGCACGCCTTTAATCCCAGCACTCGGGAGGCAGAGGCATGCGGATATCTGTGAGTTCGAGGCCAGCCTGGTCTCCAAAGCGAGTTCCAGGAAAGGCGCAAAACTACACAGAGAAACCCTGTCTCGAAAAACCAAAAAAAAAAAAAAAGAAAAGAAAAGAAAAGAAAAAAGCTTGTTTGAAGGTCAGAGTGCAGAGCTAATACACTAGTTAGCCACAGAGACCAGGCAGTGATGGCACACACCTTTGATCCCAGCACTTGGGATCTCAGACCTTAATCCCAGCACTAGGGAGGTGGAGACAGAAAGTGATAGGGCTGGACAGAGAGAGAAATATAAGGTAGAAGGAGACAGGAACTGGAGCTCTTTTCAGGTTGAGGAGTTGTCGAGGTAAGACGAGGTGACTGTGGTTTGCTCTGCTTCTCTGATCTTTCATTATTTACCCCTCTGGATAAAAAAAACTCTGGGTTTTTATTATAAGACCAATTAGAATCTGTGCTACAAAAGTCTGTATCAGTGATCTTGAAATTCTATGCTTAGGAACTTCTATTGGATTATGTACACAGTAGGAAACTATTAAAGGTTGAGATGTGACTCATACACATGACTGGGAGGAGGAGAAGTCAGGGAGAGAGAAGACTGGAGTTTCCTGGAAGCTTCTTATTAGTAGGTATTACTAACTAATACTAAATATACTAAAAATACCAATACTGAAAATACTAATAAAAAGTTAGTATTTTGTGCAAGAGGTATCTAAGGGTCTGGGATTAGTACCTAATTAAGAACACTTAGGATCTGTGCTACAAATACACATCAATATATTTACCAAATATTTTGGTAGGGATAGGACATCATGTAGGTGGGCGACTGAGGGAGCATGTAGATCTATAGGTTTGAATGCTATAACATTCATAGTTTCAAAGTTGAAAATGAGCTAGGTATCTAGTGGTAGGGTGTTTGCCTATCATGCTTGAGGATCTGGGTTCAATCCCTAGTACCACACGGGGCAAGCGGGGAATGAAAAAGACTGATGGAAGCTACTGGTCAGCTAGGTTTCAACAGTACATACCAGTCACAAAGATGTTAGGTCAGATGACATAGGAATTAAGAGCAAATGGTTACTATGGTGACGATATGGGGCAGGGCAAATATTTGGCTCTTGTTTACAGTATTCTCCTGTACCACTATTACAAAGTTTAGCCAGCCAATCAGTTCACGGGATCTTCCACATAAGTGTGGCTTCTTTAGAGAAACACACACACACACACACACACACACGCAAAAGTCTCTTTGTGTGAGCTACTTCAATATTTTTTATAACTTTAATTAGTGTGCAAATATTGGGAGACATGTCATCTAACTTTTAAGGTTACTTCCTTGTCATATCCTTTTATTTTTAACCCCTGTGATATTACAATCCATGTATATAGCAGTAGCAAAATTTTGATGCTTACATCACGATTCAAGCTTGAAAAAGCAGTAGCAGTACAATTCTGGGTTGCAGGTTTTACAGTCATCCAACCCCACAATCATCTGCAGTGGGTCCTTTTGCTGTTGCCATTTTCCAGAACGGGCACACAGCTGGGATTTGAATTCAGGTAGAGGCTCCATGAGGGTGCATGCTCCGATTCATTTTCTGGATTAGGAAAGGACTTCCACAAAGAAATTCTTGTCTGAGAAAGCTGGCATCAGGACATAAATATGTTGCCTGGCCCCTACATCTCTTAGGAAAAGGCCTTTTCAGTCTCCCTGGGTGCATATGAGGCATAGATTTTCTAAGTGGTGGGAGTTCCTTTCTATTTGCCTACTGAAACACATAAGACAGAAACGAAGCATCAGAAACCTAACTAGAAAACTCAGATTAAGCCCCTCCCCCCATGCCCACAATCATTGTCATTTCAATAAATGCTTCTTTGTATCTGTGTCCCAACCCATCTTTAGTTTCTTTATCTTTCCTTGCAAGTAATTTGTGTTGGTTATTTGCGGCGCTCTTACCCTGCGAGGAAATGTCACAAAACACGACAGAATCCACTAACAAGAGTTTTATTAAGATAAGGGAGAGAGACAGATGTGCACAGGCCTGTGGAAAAGACATGTGAATAAAGATGGAGCCAGGAATCATGGCGCCAGCTTATAAAGGCTGGGCCGCGCCTGCGCACACAGGCCCATGTGGCTATTCCACGCGTGCGCATAGATCACATGGTTGCGCTGCGTGCTTTACGCAACCACACAAAGCCACAGGGTCCTGGTCACACGAGACGTTTTGACTGGGAAATGACTAGGCAGAAGTGACTAGGTTCCTCCGAGCATGTGCAACCATGCCCAACCGTGGGGGCGTGTTGTGAATCCATATCAGTTTGTTGCCTCTTTCCATCTTCAAAAAACACTCGGGATCCTATTATTTATTACATTGACTTCAATCACAATATCTCTAAATGAAACCTATTAAAAAGATTTGAGGTCATACCACTCTTCTGTTCACAATCCCCCTTGTCTTCCCAACACAAAGAAAAATCAGAAGTCCTTCTTTTGTGTGCCTGCCCTCCTTTATTAGCTCCCAGACCTCTTAACCAGCTTCCTGTTCCCACAATACCCTACACAAACTCTCAACCACATTCTTTGCTGGCTGCTCCCCCCCCCCCCACTTTGAGTACTCTTTCCCATGATGGCTTGCTCTCTCCCTCTGTGCTCAAATACCTTTGCAGCCCTTTCCCTGCCTCTCTATTTTAAATCATCATATTTACTAACATTTCTTAGTAAATTTCTATTTATCTTTCCCCTTTCCATTTTCTCTTTCATACGTACAGCAGTACGGGTACATCTAATGTAACTGATATAATGCACTATTATTTGGGGGTGCTGCTCTAGAACAAATCACCTAGGGGGGCGGGTGAATAAAGACCTTCAACAGCCAAATCCTGTGCTTGGCTCTTCATGCTCTCTGTCACTGTTTCTTTAGATTATACTCAGTATGTAGTAAAGATAAAAATGAAATCATTAAAACAAACAAACAAAAGGTAGCAGCTAAAAGAGAGAAACTTGGCTGTCTCACATGTAATTATTTCATTCAGTAAACGTTTTTAAGTGCCTCCTATCTGCCTCACTGCCAGGAGCAACCATTCAGCATATACTGCAGTAGAAGTATATTATTTAACTTAGCCTTGTTTATTGTGTTCTTCCCTGAGCCACAGCATAGAACTCACACGGGCAAGAATCTGTGTTCTATTTGTGTGGTATGTTGTTGGTTGATCTTGTCAACTTGCTGCGCGTTTTGAGTCATCATGGAAACAAATCTCTGGGCATGCCTGTTGTGGATTATCTAGATTAGGTTAATAAAAGTGGGAAGAACGGCCTAAATGTGGGTGGAACCATTTCATGAGCTGATGCCTGCTTTGGTCTGAATAAAAAGAGAGCCGAGCATCAGCATTCACCCTCTCTGCTTCCTGACTGTGGATATAATGTGACTAGCTCCAGCTGCCATGAACTTCTCTGCCTGATGGGCTCTACCCTAGAATTGTGAGCCAAAACCACCTCCCACCCCTTTTTTTCCTCAAGTCCCTTTTATTAGGGTATTTTATCACAGCAACAGGAGAAATAACAAACACATATGCCCATTGCCAGGAATAATGCCTGCCATTATTTAGACAAGTTCCCCGCAAAAATGCCTAATGGAATGACACACATGAGAAAATGTTTGTGTGGGTAGGTATACATACATACATACATACATACATACATACATACATACATAAAAGAAAAAATGAACTTATTCTTTGTCAGTAATTGTAGGTGTAGACAATCATTGAATTTACTAAATACTATTTACCACATCCCCAACTTCCTGAAAGAGATGGGTGAGTTCCCATTTTTGTATTATGCAGGATGACATCTTCCAGAATCATCAGGAATGTTTTTTTTTAATGTATTTAGCTCCCAGTCATTATTAAAGGCTGAAGCATTCAAATTAGTTACTTGAAGAATAAAATTAGAGCCTAACAGATTGAAGACATCTCTGTGATAATGTTCCTGTCATTGGCATTCTGCTTTGTGTCGCTGAATTAAAGATAAAGGAGATGCAGCTGGCTTCTGGGAAGTGCCTGCGTTTGTACTTTCCTTCTTCCTACCAGTTCATGGAAGCTTTTCCTGGATACCACACATCTCCTGGTTACCGTCCTTTGTGCTGTTCTCCCTGAGCACCAGATTTTCTCACATTGTTGGTTCAATTTAAAAATAAAGCGTACATTTTCCCCCCTGAAAGACATATAAAACGTACATGAGAAAAATCATGACTGTGGCAGTGGTGTGCATATGGAAAGCAATGGTTTGAGAAACCTTAATGAGCCCTGGAACTTCTTCTGACACTTGTAGAGGGGTCTACAGGGGGGAAAGTTATTTGTTTAATAATACGCAGACTGCAGTGGCCTTGTTCAGTTCTGTCAAACATCCAGTGTTGCTCAGAATCTACAAAATATAGGAGGTAGCAAAAGAGTAAATGTAGAAGCAGATGTGAGAATTTGTGTCTATTAAGTGAGGCATGAAAGAGATTTGGAAAATGTAAAATAGTGCCACTTTTCTTATTCAATTATCTTTGTTTTGGAAATATACTTACTTTTCATAACATGCTATTTTTATATTTAGAGCAATAACATGACTCTTAAGTGAATTAATACATTTTAAACCATCCGTAGTTTTGACTCCTTATTTGGTAAATATTGACACACAAATAAACCATCTTTAGGGTCCCGTGTAATTTTTAAGTATTTAAAGGAGTGCCGACCTGGAACTCTGTCAAGTACCAAGTAACTGTGAACTAGATTTCTTTCCACATGCTAGCAATCCTCTGATAGCTGTGGACATGGCTTTCTCATTTGTCTGGAAGCAGAACAAAACAGATTCAGGAATGTATCAGTCATTAGAGCTAGCAGATGAAAAGGAATAAAGCAAGCAGGAATCTGGGAAAGCCAACTTTTCTAGTTTTCATTGAAGCATAACTCTCAGAGCCAATATGCAGCATGGTCCCCATCCTATGGCTTGATGCTCCTTGTCTTACCGTCATCAAATGATTCTAGCTTGTTGTCAGGAATAATTAGGCAGCCATTTTTCTTTTACCTAACGGGATAATGCATTAAGTTATCTTTTGCCCTTTTTTTTCTTATCCAGTCATAGAAGTTGTTATGATAATAATTTCACTGAAGAACATCTGAAATTCAGCGTGGGAACCAGTGCTCCAATATGGTCGGGTGGAGAATCCAGGGCAGGTGAGGGAACCTGGCTGAGAAGAGTGTGCACAAGTCAGCCACAAGGCAGTAAGGACATGAAGAGTCCTGGGATCAGAGCTGTTGTTAACAAACACAGCAGTTTGATCATATAAAATATGTCAGCTTCACTTATCCTGCGTGTTACCCTAAACCAGAGGTAAGCTGTTACCACTACCCATTAATCTGTCAGAGGTGGACAATTTTAGCTCTCACGGTTACACTGTCACACCACCAGACTCTCTGGTTCTCAGACACTTAGGTTGAGATGACACCAGTTTCCTGGGCTTCCAGCTTGCAGATGACAGATTGTGGAACGTCACAGCCAGCATACACACATGAGCTATTGCTGCATAACATATCTCTTTCTCTGCAGCTACGGATACCCACTGGTTCTTTTTTCTGGAGAACCCTGTGACCTCCTTGTTCCGTGTTTCTGCTAGGGATCTTTGAAATTCTAGGAAACGCTATTTTTGTAAGTGGAGCATATGAAATGGTTTAAGCCAGTGAATGTACACCAATGGGCTAATGACTGTAAAGATATGTGAGCATTTGAGATAAGAAAGGACTGTCATTGCAAGAGAATGTAGGACACAAACTCTCCTTTGGTATATGTGTCACACCTGCAGCTGAATCATTCATATTTCTACTTTGAGGAAAACCAACTTAAAGGTGAAATTCATACCAAAAAAAAAAAAAAAAAAAGAGGCCTCACTGTCGCTTCTTAAAGGCTGTTTATTTTCTGAGTCTCAGTTATGTGAGGTCATGTTTTATCTATGCTATAGTTCACATCTGGAATGTCCTTCTAACAGCATGTGATAAAGCTGAGGCTTCAGGTTGGTATGATTGGAAGGTTGTAGAAACTTTTAAAAAGAGCTGGCTAGTAGCAGGATTTAGGTCATTGGAGGCCTGCTAAGCAAAGAACAATGAGACTCTGGTCTCTCTCTTTCATTCCTGGCCCTGAGGAGCATGGATTGCTCTCTCTGTCACACTCCTCTGTGAGGAAGTGTTACTATAGGCCCAAAGGCAGGGGATGAAACCACTCAGGGACCAAAATCTTCAAAGCTGGGAGCCAAAATAAACTTGTCTTTGCAAGCTGATTTTTTTCCCTCCTGGAGTTTGTTGTAGGAATGGAAAGCCAGCTAATCCACTATGTGAGTTCCGGGGGCAGAATTTGCTGCAAGGAACATCCTGGTTGGTGCATGTTGTAAAGTTCCTGCACCTGACTCAAAACAAGACATACTCTTGTCACAAACTAGCACATCCCTGGCTCTCCTACACCCTCAGTCCCACTAAAATGGTAGAGGTGAGAGACAAACAGGGAAAACCCCTGCTTCAGAGATGTATGTTTCTCTGTCGGTCTCTGATAATGTAGGAAAAAAGGAAATAAGAGGAAACTGCACAAGTTAGAATTAAACCCACAGACTTGTGATTCAGTTTTTATTCACAGCAGAACAATATTGTGGTGGTATTGTGTTCCCCAAAATATTGTGCACCCTAATAAACTTGTCTGGGGTCAGAGACAGAACAGCCACTAGATACAAAGGCTAGAAAACGGTGGGACACACGCCTTTAATCCTAGCATTCCAGAGGCAGAAATCCCTCTGGATCTCTGTGAGTTCAAGGCCACATTGGAAACAGCCAGGCATGGTGACACACGCCTTTAGTCCCAAGAAGTGAGCCTTTAATCCCAGGGAGTGATGGTAGAAGGCAGAAAGATATATAAGGCGTGAAGACCAGAAACTAGAAGCATTTGGCTGGTTAAGCATTTGGCTGGTTAAGCTTTCAGGCTTTCCAGCAGCAGTTCAGCTGAGATTCATCCTGGATGAGGAATCAGAGGCAGCCAGTCTGAGGAAACAGGATCAGCTAAGGAATTGGTGAGGTGAGGTAGCTGTGGCTTGTTCTGCTTCTCTGATCTTCCAGCATTCACCCCAATATCTAGCCTCAGGTCTGATTTTATTAATAAGACCTGTTAAGATTCCTGCTACACAATATATATTTAGGTTGTTTGTAGATGTAACAAACCATCTTATAAATAAGAAACACATAACCAATGCAAAGAAGAAAGCCAAGAGGTCAGAGCTAAGAGCCAAAACCTTACCCTTCCTCCTGCAGTGGTCCTACCTCTCCAAAGGAGGAAGTACTTCCTGTGTTAAAGTTCTATGGTTGGTATTGAGATTAAAGGCATGTGTATCCAATGCTGGCTGTATCCCTGAACATACAGAGACTTACCTAGCTCTGTCTACCAAGTGCTGTGATCACAAATGTACACCATCACTGCCCTGCTTTCCTATGGCTTGCTAATAGCTCTGACCCCCAGGCAACTTTATTTATTAACATACAAATAACATTTTGGTACAAAAGAAAATATCACCATAGTTGTTCATGAAAGAGTTGCTCCAAACAGACAGAAATAGAAGTGATCCAAGGAAGGAGGGAGGGAGGGAATTCGTGTACAAAGATACTTCACAAGTCAAAAGTTTGTCAGGTCATATATTCCGATCACAGTGCTTCTTAGCTAGTTAGTGAGTAATCAAAAAGTATTGACTTAGAAAAAAGCTATTATTTCAAAGTTTAAGGTCAAACTCTGAGCCAACAATCAAATCAAGATTATAATTTTGGATGATAGTAAAACAAGAATAGCAAGAACAGAGGCATTAGCAGTTTTCAAATGTGGGCAAAAGTTAACCTCAAATAAGATGTTATCGTGCTATAATTATTACCAAAAATGATGGAAGTATAAAAAAAAAAAAAAAGGAAAGAGAATAGAGGAGCAAAAACCTAAATATAGAAATCAAAGTAGAATTGAAAACTCGAATCTTTTTACCTAGATTTAAAAACAAAGGTACAGGGCTAGTGAGGTTGCTCAGCAGGGTAAAGTGTTACGTGTGGTTGGGGCATTTGCAAGTCCTTCATGACTTATCCAGAGAGCTGAAAATAAAGACGCACACAGATTTGCAAAATGCAGCGTGATAACTTTATCTGGAACTGTGCTACAGTTCTGACTAGAGAGCTATGCTACCAAGATTGACATGATACGTGAGTGAAAGTACTCAAGAGCCCTGATTATTGTTCAAAGTTCATTTTATTGTATCCAAGAGGAAGAGTTTGATTGCTAAGGGGCATAGTTTGGGTAGTTCTCTATATTGACTGATAGATTAGGGCATATAGTTCTTCTTCTTTCTTTCTTTTTTTATTTCTGCTTCAAATGTCTCTTCCCTGACTTTAATCAAATGCATGTCCATTATTCATAGGCAGAGGATGGTAAATAGAGCATTCTCCCTAAAAGTTCCTCTGAGGACACAGTTTAGCCTTGCTGCACAAGAACAAAAAAAGCAAAAAACAAAACAAAACAAAAAAACCACTAATCCGGACCAGATGGGTCTCTTCATTCTTCCTACCAGACATGTTGGGAATATACGTGACTAGAACATGTCAAAATTTGATTGTTACTAGGGGCAGAGAAATCAGCAGCTATGTGCAGGTAGGGGTCCAATGTAGCGAGGTGAATTCTTTGGGGAGAGGTTAATGTGTATAGTATATGCAGGTGAAGGAACCAAGGTGCCAAGAGCATTGTTACAAGAGGGGAGCTAGGCTCAGGAGATACCTAGTGGCTGAACCCTTTCAGCACAAGCCTGAGGGCCTGTGTTCCGATCACCAGATCCCATTATAATCCCGGGTGGATGGTTACCTGCTTGTGAGTCCAGCCTCAGAAGACAGAGACACTGTGAACTCAGAGCAAGATGGCTGTGGAGACTAGCCTCAGCAGAGAGTTTGGGTTTGACAGAGACCCTGCCTCATTGATTAATGTGGAAGAGAAATCAAAGACAATTCATTACATCAACCTCAGATCTCCACAGGTGTATATACCTACATGCACGTGAACTCATACACACGCCTACACATGTGAAGCTTATATGCAACACACACACACACACACACACACACCATGAAAAAGAAAGGGGTGGGCAAGGCTATGCATAGTTAAAATCAAGCAGGGCCTCAGGCTGAACTATCTTGCATGTTTTTACCTGTCTTAAATGAAAGTGCTTGCTGAGCAAGCCTGCTCCCCCAAATACATAATGGAGAAAGAGAATCAGTTCCCAAAAGTTTTTCTCTGACCGCCACCATGGGACTGTGGCACGTGTACACACACACACACACACACACACACACACACACACACACACACACCATATTAAAAAAATATATTTAAAAACAAATAAGTGTACAATATCACAGGAAGTCTTTGGTAAATTTCACCAGGAAGAGAGTGTGGGATACAAAGAAGCATTGCGTATGAGCGACGAGAAAGTAATATTGCTGTGGGGCAGCTGACAGTTTTAGGTAACACCTTACTAATTCAGTTTGTTTTCTGCCTTCCCTTCTGAGCAGCCAGGCTCCTTGAGAATAAGGTCCTGTGTATCTATTGCTCACGGCACACAAAGCAGATGCATACCTTTGCTATCAATAGAAGCTTTGGGTATAATAATTTTTTTTGTTTGTTTTTTTGAAACAGAGTTTCTCTCTGTAGTTTTGGTGCCTGTCCTGGATCTCATGCTGTAGACCAGGCTGACCTTGAATTCACAGAGATCTGCCTGGCTCTGCCTCCCGAGTGCTGGGATTAAAGGCGTGCACCACCACTGCCTGGCGGGTATATTAATTTTTAAGGAACACATAGTTGACTAGAGTTGCAAAACACATGTCCAATCATCATAGAATTACCTCAAAATAGTCCTAGAACATAACTCTTTACTCTTGAGCATGTTAAAGATTTCAACAAATGAAAATTCTTCATTTTTTTTTATAGCTCAGAAACTGAATACATCAGATACTGAGTTGTATGATTAGAGAATCTAAAGGAATAAATTAAAATTTTATAATCAGAGGAGACTTAAGTCAAATAGCCAGATGAACAACAAATATACAGGAGCATATTTACATTTAGTAAAAACCACATAGAAAATTAATTTCACATCAAAATATCAGAGAAGAGCCGGACGGTGGTGGCGCACACCTTTAATCCCAGCACTCGGGAGGCAGAGGCAGGCGGATCTTTGTGAGTTCAAGGCCAGCCTGGTCTACAGAGCGAGATCCAGGAAAGGCGCAAAGCTACACAGAGGAAACCCTGTCTCGAAAAACTAAGAAAAAAAATCAGAGAAGGTTGTTGGAGAAGAAAAAAAAAATATTTTTGAGTTTACCCCAATGTGCTGACAGTAAGAGGCAAGATAACCCTGGAAAACAGAATCCATGAAGAGATGTTGGTTTTGAGGTAGATGGGTACATTTTGTCTCATGTTTAATAAATGCTAAAAAATTAATCATGGTAAAATTATTATTTAGCATTCAGTATTATATGGTTGTCATGAAAATGTTAAAGGAATACATATAATTGTGGTGGCTTGAATGAAAATGGACCCCATAGAGTCGTAGGGAGTGGTATTATTGGAGGTGCGGCCTTGTTGGAGTAGGTGTGGCTTTGTTGGAGGAAATACGTCACTGGGAGTGGGCTTTGAGGTTTCAGATGCTGGAACCAGGCCCCACCTCTCTCTCTTCCTGCTGCCTGTAGATTCAGATGTAGAACTCTCAGCTACCTCTCCAGGACCACGTCTGCCTGTGTGCTGCCGTGTTTTCCACTCTGATGACAATGGAATAAACCCCTGAACTGTAAGCCAGCCCCAGTTAAATGTTTCCCTTTATAAGAGTTGCCATAGTCATGGTGTCTATTCACAGCTATAGAAACCCTAACTGAGGCAATACTCAACATGAAGATAGCTCCTAGAACACGCATTTAGAGTGTTTAATCACTACAGGGTAAGATTTTAGCTGGACTATGGTCTTTTCCACAGAAAGTTTTGGAGAAAAATCACAAACACAGAGAAATATATATACATATATATATATTATATATATAGCTAGCTCTTACATTATAAGCCAAAGATAAACTGGCAGCCCTTGCAGTGTTATTGGGCTACAAATGCACAGTTTGTTCCTTAGTGTTTGATAAGTTAAAAGTATTTGCACCAAAATATAAATGTTTCAAGAATTGTTGGAAGAAAGGAAGTCCATACAAACAGCAATTCTGGACTCACATTCCCAGATGGTAATAGCTGGTCCAAGCGCAGGAGTGGCAGTTTTCTTGGGGCGCTATAACTTGGCACAATCTTTCTGACCTCCTGTTTTGTGTCAGATTGCCTCACCGCTTCATGTAAATGGCTCCCCTCCAGTAGATATTTGAGATAGAAAGTTCCAGGGAAGTTAAGAGTTTTTTTTTTTTTTTTTTTTTTAATTAAAAGATAAACCATGAAACAAATTAAACGACACTACTGGTGGATATTTAACTGGCCTGAGATCATGTGATTTTGTACAGCTCTTAGGTTATTCATGATGATTAGTTTTGAAGAGAGCAAATATTAATAACAATCCTTTTAGTAGACTGGAGTTGTTCACGAACGCGATTCTTGAACAACTCAGTCAGTCACACAAGGAACTGCTAGAAATCGGGCAGGACAATCTCATTAGAGTCAAGTCTTGGTGCTCATACAAAGACAGGAAATATCTCATATCCCTGAAAGTTTTAATCATATATATATATATTATATATATATAATATATATAATATATATGTGTGTGTGTGTGTGTGTGTGTGTGTGTGTGTATACATGATACTATGAATTTCACTAATAAAAGTCTATTTCACCAAACAAAATCTTTTTACATCATTCATGTACCAATTACCAAAGGTTCTGATGGTTAGTAGAGATTAGCAGCGGTATTTCAGTCTTTATAACGTGGCCTTTCTCATGAAAATACAAGCCAATCAGTCTTTGCATGAGTACTCCTGATTAAGACTCAAGAGCTTGTGTAAACCTGGAGCCAAGGACTCAAGCATGATAACACATTCTCTAGAGGAAGATCTGGAAAAGCAAATTACAAAATGGGGGATGTTGCTTAGTGGTATAGCATGTGCCTAGCAGACCCAAGATCCTGGCTTTGAGCCTCTGTATTGAAAAAAACAAAAACAGAAACAAATAAGAGATAAAAGTGAATTATAGGTGTTGGTCTTCTGTAGCGAAGTACTTTCCAAGCATAAAACAATTGAAGCCAATTGCAGAAGAACAAGATAATATGTTTGACCAAAAAAAAAAAAATGTTAAGATTTCATACATTGAAAGGGGAATTAAAGGCTGCTGGAAAATACTAGTAGCAAATATTTCCCAAGTGAAATCTATACCAGGCTTTATAATATATAATAAAGCAATGCAAACAATATAGTTTTTCTGTTTTCTTTTTCTTTTTTTCCTTCTTATTTTGCCATAGAGTCTCATTCTGTGTACCCTGGCTGACCCAGAACTGATGATCCTCCTACTTCAATCTCCAGGATGCTGGAATTCCATGTTGGCTTCCATACTCAGTTTCTGCTTTTCTCTTAATATTTTAGTGCTAAGTAGTTATACAAGAATGTCCAAATTGAGGGAGGCCTGTTGGGGGGGCCCCTGTGATCCCAGCTACTTGGGATGCTGAGACTGGACAATCACGGGTTCATGGCTTACCTGGGCTACACAGTGAATTCAAGGCCAGCTTGGCCAACTTCGTAGTATGTCCTTGTCTCAACATAGTTAAAGGTCCTTGGAGCATATAGCTCAGTAGTACATGCGTGTAGTAAATGCATAGGAAATGCAGTAGCACATGCTCAGTAGTAAAATGCATGCGTCCAGCCCCCAGCACTACAAAAAGCAAGCCAACAGGATAGACTAAGTTAATTTTCACTCCATGTGCAGGCTTCACATGGAGCACAGGCATAAACCTTGCCTGTTGCTCTAGCTTTCTCATTGAAGCCCTTACTGTTGACTGTCATGACAGTTATTTTGTTGGGCGCAGATACTTTTGTGGTCACCCCTGGAGAAGCCACATCTTGATCTTGAGCAAAGCAAGCCTTTCATCTGCAGGCCAAATGACATTTTATTGCTTTGGGTTTTTTTTTCTCTTTGCTTTTATTTTTTAAATTATTTTATTTTTTTAGTTTTTCAGATTATAATTACATAATTTCCGCCTTTCCTTTTCTCTTTCTGAACCCTCCCATGCCCCCCCTTTGAATTCATGGTCGCTCTTTATTTAATTGTTGTAATATATACATTTGACACAGAGAACATATTTCCTCATATCTTGTTTTGGAAGGATGGACGTTGCTTAGCTGTGAACCAAATACTGATGATTGATGCAAAGTACCTTCTTTGACTTGACAAGACGTGGCAATCAGTCATGAATACCCCAAGCTTTAAAGGGGTAACTATTACTATTTTCCAGTAGAGATTTCTTAGTAGCCACTACAAGCAGGGCTAGCTTGAGAACGACACCCTGATTATTCCAACCACAGAGAGTAAGAAAGGACTGACTCTTCTTCATTAAGATGTGTGCCCATTTCATCTTGTGTCCCACCTCTAATGATTTCCCAGAATGACTCATCTCAACAGAACTTTTTACTTAAAAAAAAAAAAAAAGATCTTGCACCAAGCATGCACTCGCAACTCTGTGGTACATTGGCACGTTTCTTATAATCTGTGTTTTTCAGTCACGCAGTGGACATCTGCTGTTTATGTCTGCCAAAAATCCATTTCCCCTTCTTTTGAAATTGTGCCCCAAACTTACACTGGGAAGGACGCCTCTTCCCTATGTATACAGGCATGAGATTGTTAAACACGATGTTCCCATTTTCTCCAGTCAGAGGATGGACACATAGCCCAAACTATACCAATTCAGTGCATTCTTTTCCTCGAAATCTGGAACTCACAAGGAATGTGGAGAATGGTATAAAAAGCAGTTGGCATTAATTATTCCAGCCTGTTATAATTGTCCTTTGGTTTTTTTCTCTCTAGACATATGTCGGCTCCTGACTTCAAGAATGACTCTCTGATTGCATATAGGGGCCTAATTCTTCAGTCTTATGTATTTCTTGTGCTTCTTGAGCTAGATAGATTTCTGTTTCTTGCACCCGAGGAATCCTAACTGATGCAAGTTATCCCCCTGATAGATTTATTTTCTATAGATATGGTCTTTCCCCAAGTTTTCCTGTTGCTGAGTTTTATTTCTATACCAAGATAGAATCTTACATTAATGCTATGTGACTTTGCCTGGGAAGATGTGAACTAATGTCTGTTTACCCCAGGTAGAGTAACAAAAATGAAATCAAGAAAGAATTCCACCCAAGTCTGCCTTGGTGAATCAGTGAGTTCACTGTGGCTGTTTATAGGGGCAGGGATGAGGGGTCACTCACAGGGGCAGGGGTGAGGGGTCACTCACAGGCATGGGTGATGGGTCACTCACAGGGGCAGGGGTGAGGGGTCACTCACAGGGGCAGGGGTGAGGGGTCACTCACAAGGGAAGGGGTGATGATCTGCCTCCTGATCTGCCTCCTGGGCTCCCTTTCTGGTGTGCAGACAGATCTAAGTGAATGGAATCCTCCCTGCCCCATCAGCCTTTCGGTGCTAACATAACCTAGGGCAGTGGTTTTGTGAGTCATAACTTTCTGAGCTTCATGAGTCCTGTAGGCTTGTTGAGTTTCCTGAGCCTCTTAATGATCTTACTTCCTGACTCATGTGAGTCTCCTTCCTCCTTCCAGGAGGAACTAATTCAATTTGGAGGAGATAGAAATGCTGAAAATTTTCTTTGCCCACTTGAAACTCAATTAAATTTTTATTACATTTATTAATTTTGAGTTGTGTGTGTGTGTGTGTGTGTGTGTGTGTGTGTGTGTTTGGAGTTTGTGTATGT
>CABHPP010140450.1:16238-30846 GCA_902168425.1 Peromyscus attwateri | reverse complement strand
TGTGTGTGTGTGTGTGTGTGTGTGTTTGGAGTTTGTGTATGTGTGTGTGAGTGTGTGTGTGTGTGTGTGTATGTGTGTGTGTGTGCATGTGTGTGTGAGTGAGTGTGTGTGTGTGTGTGTGTGTGTGTGTGTGTGTGTGTGTGTGTAGTTTGTGTGGGCAGTGCCACTGTGCTTCCATGGAGATCTAATGATGACATGGAAGAGTTAGGTCTTTCCTTCCACCATGAGAGTCCAGGTCCTGGGGATAAAAAGGTCAATAGGTTTGTTGGCAAGCTCCTGAACTAGCTAGCCCTGAATCTCACTAGCCTTGAGTTAAAATTTAACTGATTTTTCCTTTTGTTTGTCTGTTCCCCCCTCCACCCCCATTGTTTGGGTTGGGTTTCTGTTATTTGTTTTTTGGTTGAGTGGGTGGATTTTTTTGAGGAGGGGGGCAGTTATTTTATTGGCTTTGGGGAACGGTTTGCTATGGTCTTATTTTCTCCCTATGTGCATGATGGTCACCTCTTACCACCTCCCAAGTGGTAAGATAGAATCACAGATTTGCACCACCATCCCTAGCTTGCAGTCTGTATTTTTATTTGCCCAATCTGGCAACCCTAATGTTAAAATAAATGAAAGTTTTAAATGCTGAATCATTCTTCATAAATATGATGTGCTTCTTCTTAGGGTTCATATTATACAAAGTCGCTAGAGGTGCATATGCTATTTCATTTTGTTAGATGTATTCCCAAGTGACTTAAAAAGATTAAACATATTTTGAAAAGATCTACTGCTATCGCAGACACTTCCTGCTGGTTTTATATTTTAATATTTGATAGATTTATTTGATTGATAAAATTTAACTAATTAATTTGTGTGTTCAGTGTGTGTGTGTGTCTTTGGAGCTTGTGTGTGTGTGTGTGTGTGTGTGTGTGTGTGTGTGTGTGTGTGTTTGGAGTTTGTGTATATGTGTGTGTATGTATGTGTGTATGTGTGTGTGTGTTTGGAGTTTGTGTGTGTGTGTGTAAGTGTGTGTATGTATATGTATGTGTGTGTGTGTGTGTGAGTGTGAGCACAAGTATGCACTTGGCACAGCATATGTGTGGTGGTCAGAGGACCACCTGGGAGAGTCAGTTTCTCCTCCCACCATGCACATCCTAGGGACCAAACACGTATGTATCATCAGGCTTGATAATAGGTGTCTTTACCCATGAGTCGTTTTATTGGCCACCTACTGATTTTTTAATTAATAATTTTTTGAGAACTTCATACATGATCACTGTATTTACATCATTTCCTCCCCTTCTCATCCTGCTACTTCTCCTATGCCTCCCCCTTCTCTCATGTTCATGGCCTCGTCTTATAAAATCATTGTAATGTATAGCTTTTCAGTTTTCATTGTGCACTGTGTCACATGAGAACATTCTCAGACTGGTTGGTGTATGTCATTTCAAGCATATTCTCTGTCCACACTTCTTCTTCTGCTCCTCTAGGACATGAGTCTCCTTTTTGTCCAGTACAGACTTGTTTCTGCTACCCATCATATGGACACATGACTTTTTGTATCTCTATAAATCTAGGAGCCACAAATAAGAGAACACATATGCTTGTCTTTCTGAGGCTGGCTTAATTTGTTTGGTATATAACTACCTATAGTTGCATCCATTTTTTTTCCTGCAAAGTTTGTTCTTCTTTATGGTTGAAAAGCTTCCAATATTTATTTATACATTATATTTTTTTCTATTCCTCTTGGACACTTAGGTCGGTTCCATAACTTACCTGCTGAAATAGATGTTGATGTGCAAGTGTCTCTGTGACATGTTAATTTAGAATCCTTTAGATAAATACATAAGAATATTATAGCTGAGGCACATGGAATATCTATTGTTGGTTTTGTGAGAAACCTCCACACTGACTTCCACAATTTCTGGACTAATTTCCATATCCACCACTAGTGTGTAAGTATAGTCTTTTGTCTGTATTGTCAATGGCAATTGTTGTTATTTGTTTTAAAAGTGTGAGTTTATTTTTATTAATTTATTTTTTTTCAGACAGGGTCTCACTATGTAGCTGTGGTTGGTCTGGAACTCACAAGATCCACCTGGCCTTGCTTCCCAGGTGCAGGGATTAAAGGTATGTGCCCCTACTACAGGTTTCTTTTTATTTTTAATTATGTGAATATGTGTGTGTTTGTGTGTGGGTTTGGGTGAGTGCAGGGCTGCTGGAGGACAAATGAGGGCATTGGGTCCCCTGGAGCTGGGTTTTCAGGCAGTTGTGAGCCTCCCAACTTAGCTGCTGGGAATCCTACTCAAGTCCTCTGCAAGAGCAGCATGTGCTCTTCACCACCAAGCCACCTCTTCTGTCAATATCATTTGTTCTCTCTAAAGTGCTTCAGTGTAGTTACGGAATTAATTTATTTCGAGACAGAGTCTCACTGTGCAGCCCTGTGTGGCTGGCTTAGAACTCACCATGTAGACCTAGCTTTGAACTCACAGAGATCCATCTGCTTCTGCCTCCAGAGTGCTGGAATTAAAGGCGTGTATCACCACCATTCCTGGCTCATTGTTCTCTTCATGACTGACTTCCTGACTGGGTAAGATTGAAATCTCAATGTTGTTTTAGTTTGTGTTTCTCAAGTGACTAATGAAGTTAACAGTATTTCATAAGGTGATTGGTCATTTGTATTTTCTTTTTTGAAAACTGTTAGTTTATTTCATTGGCCTATTGATTGAATTGTTGTAGTTATTCTTTGTTGTTGTTGTTGTTTTGGTTTGGTTTGGTTTGGTTTCTGGCTTGTAGCTAGAGTTTTCCTGCCTGGCCCACTGTCAGGACAAATCTCTCTCACCCGCCAGTCCCGCAGCTGCTCAGACCCAATCAAGTAAACACACAGAGACTTATATTACTTATAAACTGTAGGGCCGTTCAATCATCCACAGCACTGGCTGACATCTTTTTTGCTTTTATTTATTTACTTTAAGTGAAAATACGTTTTATTCATAAATATATTCTGATTACTGTCTCCCCTGCTCCAACCCCTCCCCAATTTCCCCCACTTCCCCATCCACCCAAATCCACACCCTTTCTTTCTCTCTCTCACTAGAACATAAACAGGCATCTAGAAATAATAATAATGATAAGAATATGATAAAAATAAAAACAAACATTAAAAAAGAGCCAAAGAAAAAGGAGAAGAAACACATACAGACGCTGAGACACACAAATTCACACACACACAAAACCTATAGAAACAAAATTGGAAGCCATAATAGACAGGCAAAAGATATGTAAGGATTAAAAAAATAGATTAAGTTACACAATACATAAACATGTAAGTAAGTAAATAAATAAATAAAGCCCAGACGAAGCATTGTGAGAGAAAAATACCTTCAAAAATACCATTGAGTTCATTTTGCGTTGGGCATGGGACCTGCCTTCGAGTATCGTTTGTATACTGTGAGACTCCCCTGAAGACTCTACTAACTTTTCCTTTGCTAGTAGTTTTTAATTGGAGATAGATTTTGGGATAGGAATGGGGTTGTCCACTTCCCTTCTCAGCTCTAGCACCCCATCTGCCTTAGACCCATGCAGGCCCCGTGCAGGCTGCCACTGTCTCTGTGAGTTCATAAGCCAGTTTTCACTTCCAAGTCTGGCGCCAGTTTTGTTCTTGATACTGTAAAGACTTTATTACATGTTACAGACTGGGCTGGGGAGATGGCTCATGTGTGAAAGGGCTCGCCATGTAAGTGTGAAGGCCTGAGTTGAAATCTCAAGAACCTATGAAAAGCCCTGTGCACAGTATGACCGTAATCCTAGTACCACTGTGGGAAGATGGGAGACGGTGTTATATGCTAATTTCTTCTCAGATGATACATTCTATCTTGGACAAAGTGTTTCAAGGCTAGGGATGTAAGGGAAATGAAATATTCCATCCTGCCGGGATGATCTTTAAGACTTAGGGGGTTATTTAAAGGTAGACTCATTAAAACTTAGGGAGTAAACAACTCAGCAGCTTTAGGAAGTCCCTGAAACTGACCAGATACATGAGACATTCTTCCTTTCCAAGTCTAGATAAATAGTCAAGTCTGCTGGGTGACACTCTCAGACAAGCCAGGTTTCCTAGAAGAGGCAGTCAAAATGAACTGTTTGGAAGAGAGACTTGTCAAGGTGCCTTTAAGTTGTGGAGTAAGCTCCAGGGCTACAGCTTTTGTGAGCTGCCATTTACTGTGGTGGACTTTTGTTGTTTTTAAATGATTTCTATTCCTATAGCAACCCTTCACCCATACTTCTGAAAGCTACCCCAAATAAAAGTCATTAGTTCTCTAATGAACTTTGGTGGCATCCTTACTTTTAACACTGGTTCCCTATTTCAGGTGAGTCGATGTTTTTTTCAGGTCTCTCCAGGAATAGTGTCACAGAACAGATGGAGGCAGGAGAATTCCAAGAAGCCTGAAGGGTAGCTAGCTTGGAAGATGCAGCCAAAACCCCCCACCCAAAAACAAAACAAAACAAAACAACAACAAAAACAAAACAAACACAAAGTCCCATTTTACAAACAAGATGGGAGGCATGAACTGACACCTAAGATTGTCCTCTAACCTACACACACACACACACACACACACACACACACACACACACACACACACTGCAACAGGGGCATGCCCACATTCACACACACAAATGTGTGAACATACACACAAATACCACAGAGGTTGTAAATCACATTCTTTATGAAAAGTAAATAATTTCATCACAGTCATCATGAACATTTTCTTTAAAAAAATTTTTTTTTATTAAGAGATTTTCTATTCATTTTACATATCAACCACAGATTCCCCTGTCCTTCCTCCTCCCTCTCCCAGCCTTTCCCCCCAACCCACCCCCCCATTCCCACCTCCTCCAAGGCAAGGTCTCCCATGGGGAGTCTGCAGCATCATGAACATTTTCAAGGATTTCCTGGAATTGGCAACGATTTCATCTCTTGGCCCTTAGTAAATTCACTTTTGATGACAATTGCACAGCATCACCCACTGTTAACACATATGACCATACATTTTCTTGTTGTACTAAACAGCGATACTTCCTCTAACATGAGTTTGTCTTCTATGAATCGTACAAGTCTTCTCCTTCACCTACCATCATGGGAACACCATCAGCAACTGTATCAGAAACACTGACAGCAGACAAAGAAAATTGCTTTAACATTTTCTTACTACTTTCTATAAATATTTTGATTTAGTTGTATCTTTGAATGACACTAGAGAAGCCATCTCTTCAGTGACATTATATCATTAATGTCTCTTAAGAAAATGGCAAGTTGAGCCTTATTTGCAGCATGGTATTGTCATTTTTCACCAAGACATAAGATTGTCAGATCTAGAGTGATAGAGTTTTTCCAATTTCTTCAATTTGCCTGATTATAGTCTTATGGGAGAACTTAATTACAAAAAAAAAAAACAAAAACAAAAACAAAACAAGACAAAGACAGAAAGCTTACTCTTTCAGATCATTTTATATTTGGTCTGTTTCATAAACTCACCATCAGCAAGTGCTTCCAATAGTTTTCTTATTAGATACGCTGCTACACAGTAGCTTTTACAACAGAGTCTGAGCTGAAACATTTAAGTTATTGAGAAGGCAGACATTTATTCAGTTCAATTGCTTTATCTTTACAGCAAATTTGGTATTTTTTGCATATATCACTCTTTCAAATTAGTCTTTGAAAACTAGCACAAATTCTTTACAAAATAAGCTAAATGTCTTACCGTTTATCCTGAGAAAAATAATCACTGATTCGTTTTTTACTGAATAGTCTTCATTTATCCATGATTTGTCTCAGGCTGATGCTTGCTCCAGGTTCCTACCATGTCGTTCACACAGGGTCGATGTTGGCTGAAGTGCACACTCAGCAGAGGTCTTCGTAATTCTATCTTGCCATTTGCTCCAGTGCAGTGCCATGAGGAGCAGAGTCTCCTGGCATATCTCCTCTCTGTCTTTGCCGCATGACACTTATCTCCCTTCCTTCAGGGTGTTTTTTTTTTTTTTTCCACTTTTAGTACCATGTGGATTTTCTGATGTTCTCTGTCTTAATTTACATCTCTATGCACCCTCTATCACTGGAAGTAGGGAGGTACCTAGACCTACTTTTCCTTCCAGGATAGATTCAGCATATTTTTCCTATTCTTTTTTTTGTAAAGCTTCATATTAAACAAGATAGTTTTGGCCATCATCCACTTCTGAGCACCTTTATCCAACTTTCCTCAGTTTATTCTCTGGAGACTCTAGCAGATCATGCCTGCATGCCATTTCTCCTCTTGTTTCTTTCTCTGTTGATATTTATATAGGGATCTTATCATAAAAACCTCATTGATCTTACTGATTTATACATAATCTATTTCTCATCTACACTTATATACATATTATTTCATTTTAATATGTTGATACACAAATAAGGACTTGCAATACAAGGATGAATGTAGAGGACTTGTATCATCCCTAATCTAAAGGAGTAATAGCTATGATTTCATTAAATTGTACTTGCTGAAGGCTTATAGTAGGTAGCTTTGATCAAGTTAATACTTTTTTATTTCTTCTTTGCTGTGAGTTGAAAATTACTATCACGAATGGATATTGTAGTATAAAAGTGTTTTTTGCATTTATGGAGATTATCATATGACTTTTCACTTCTAATTGGTTATTGTTGCAATAGTATATTTTCTGATATAGAAATACCTTTTTATATAGACAGCTCCAATCTGATTATGAGTAAACGCCCTATGGGACATTCCCAATAGTCATTGTACACTCTGACAGAGAGGCAAGCAGACACATAAACACACACAGAGCATTGGAGGCTCCACTTGCTAATATTTGGTTTAGAAAGTTCATATTATGTGTAAATTCAACTTATGATTTTTCCTTACTTATAGTATTTTACGCATGATTCCAGAATGGACACTATATTGTCATAAAATGAGACAACGCTAGGGTGGTTTCTTTTATTTTTCTATTCTTTAGAATAGCTTGTATAAATTTGGGTTGATATATTCCTTGAAATAGTAATCCTCAGACTCCAGCATGAATCTTTATGCATATTCATCAGCCTCACACTCAGGTTTCTAATTTAGTAGGTACAAATCAGGCCTCGAGAATTTTCTTATAACACGCATTCAGGTGATACTGATGCTTCTGTGCTGGGATCTAGACTTTAAGAACCCACCTAAAAATTGGTAAAATTTATTTATAGATTATGTGGGTCTGTTTATTTTGTTTTGATAAATAATGAATAGATTTTTAAACTATTCTCTATCTGCATGTTTCATTTTCTGTCCTGTTACCTTTGGCATCTGTTTTGGCAGATTACAGATATATTTTAAACAGCTTGTCCATCTTGTCTCACTTTTCATTTCAATGGACAATGACCCCATTACAACACTTTACATCTCTACTGCCTTATAATTCCATAATTTCAATTTGATTATTATGTATTTTGAGATCTCTCCAGTGATGTGTTGGAGCTGTCTGGTTCCCCCTGCCCAGAGCCAAGCATCTGTGTATCACTACTAGCCAGTCTGTGGACAGTGGCACCAAGTGTAAACAAATCAGAATCAGTAGCAACAGGAAAAATATAAACTATATTAGTCAGAGCCTCTATAACAGGAGCTGACCCACTACCCAAAAAAGAGCTAGTTTCCAATGTAATTCTCTCTTTCTCTCATCCCTGCTAATTGTTTTTGTTTTCCATTTTTCTCCTATAAGATTTCTTACAAATATTTCAATTTTATGATCTTATAAAAATTTTAATGAATTATTTTATGTTTTTTGTTTTCCCATTAATTTATATTTGATTTTAGTTTTATTAGTATCTATTTTTTTTCTAGAATTTTTCCTACCTTTTAAGTTCTTGGTGGATGTTTAGATTTTCAACTTCTATGTTCCAAGACTGTATTATCCTGTAAATTTCCTTAATTGTATTTTATGAGTTTTTCCATAAAGGAGTTTAACTGTAGATAATAATTTAATAATTATCAATAAGCTAATATTTAATAATTATCAGTGCTCACTCATAGCTTACCTAGTACTATGCTCTCTCCATGTCCAGATACTTGTAAGTGTGATCAGGATCTGCTTGTGTGCATTCTCAGGTTATTGTTTTTCATCGTTAGCTTTTTATCTCATAGTGAAATGATTGTGGGATGTATGTTTTCTGTTTTGGGCAGTTTTTTTTTTTTTTTTTTTTGGTTTTTCGAGACAGGGTTTCTCTGTGTAGCTTTGCGCCTTTCCTGGAACTCACTTGGTAGCCCAGGCTGGCCTCGAACTCACAGAGATCCGCCTGCCTCTGCCTCCCAAGTGCTGGGATTAAAGGCGTGCGCCACCACCACCCGGCCGTTTTGGGCAGTTTTTGAGGCTTCTTTTTTGGCTCAGAAAGGAGTTGGTTTTTGCAAAGGTTTTACCTGAGCCTGAGAAGACTGTGCATTCCTTGGGTCTCTGAACCAGTGAAAGTTTTGTTCAAACTTCCTTAGCCCCGAAAACAGTCTGCTTTAACTATCACATTCTGAGTGAGGTGTATTGAGATTTTGATATTTGGTCTTTCTTGGGTGAATCAGAATCTCAGCCCTGACTGGTATAGCTGGTTGAATTCATCATGGACCATGAGCTCAGCTTTGCCTCCCTTCCTTTTAATGGCTTTGCTTCTATGTCTGTGGTACTCGAGCTTTCTTTCTGTCATTCAAGCTAGCAATTCTATTAGCCATCTTATAAAAGCATTTAAACCAACTCTTCCCCAAAGAGCAGTGTGCTGTGGGATATTCTGTATGGCAAATGTGTTGCTAATAAAGCACTGATTGGCCAGTGGCTAGGCAGGAAGTAGGCGGGACTAACAGAGAGAATTAAAAGAGCAGGAAGGCAGATGGAGCCAGACTGCCTGCCAGCCAGCAACCGCCAGGACAAGCAGCATGTAAAGATGCCGGTAAGCCACGAGCCATGTGGCAAGGTATAGATTTATGGAAATGGATAACTTAAGATATAAGGACAGTTAGCAAGAAGCCTGCCACGGCCATACAGTTTGTAAGCAAAATAAGTCTCTGTGTTTCCTTGGTTGGTCTGAGCGGCTGTGGGACTGGCAGGTGAAAGAGATTTATCCTGACTGTGGGCCAGGCAGGAAAACTCTAGCCACAGCAGTGAGCACCAGGGAAACACCAGCTCTCGCTGTAGTTTCCAATCTTGCTGCTACATGCTCTTTACTACATAAAATGCCCAACTTCATTCCTTTCATCTGTGTCTTTTGATTTTTTTTCATATGCAATTCTTTTGTTTCTTATAACTTATTTTGGAACCCTAATTTTTTTCTTCTTATTTAATTTTATAAAAGTGCTTAATACTTTTGATTTCTCTGTAGGGACTTTTTAGACGAGGGGTACATGTTTTGAATGCTGTTTTCATAGTTTCCGTCTGTCTTATGTTTTTGTTTTACTTTTCTTTTTTAAAATTGGTTGAGGTTTTGCTTAAGTCTACCATGCTCTCAAACTTTAAATTTTACATAACAAGAAAAAAGAAAAGTTGATATCATTTCTGTAGAATTTAGTCAATGCATAGCTATTAAGTAAATCTTATTACTCAGGATATTAATAAGGTAGTTAAAGTCTTTTATCTATTTAACTATTCATGAACTAAAAGTGACATGGCATATTTATTTACTCCTCTCATAAAGTGTATCTGTAACATATATAGTATAGCACTTGACAAATAGTGACAGGTTAAAAAATGGGGAGCATTATCTCCTGAAGCAGAATTTATATATGGCAAAAAGATTTAAAATAATATGTTAAATATAATTACTGTAAACCAACTATTCATAACTATTGAGGCCATAAACCCTAGAGGAGAATCCACTAATACCACATTCCTAAAAGAGTATATTCCTAAGTGCATTGTAAATAATTACCCTTATATCCACAGATGAATATAGTTCTCAAACCTCACCAAGGAGATGGTCACCCTAGGCTAGGGGTTCTCAACCTGTGAATCACGACCCCTTTGTGGGTTGCATATCAAATATCCTTCATGTCAGATATTTATATTACAATTCATAAAAGTAGCAAAATTACAATTATGAAGTAGCAACAAAATAATTTGAGAGTTGGGGGTCACCACACCATGAGGAACTATATTAAAAGGTCACAGCATTAGGAAGGTTGAGTACCACTGTTTTAGGTTATCCAATACCAAGTGATCAACACTAAAATGATATACATATGAGCAACACCAAATAGACTCAGCATGTTGTATATATATATTTATTCATTTACACATATGTAAAGAGAAAGGGACCAGGAATTTTAGAGGGGAATGCAGGGCACAGGAGAATTTGAAGGAGAGGGGAATAATGTAAACATAATATGCAAATTTATAAAAAGATTCACATACAAAAATAATAATACGTAAACCGCATCCCAGTATAAAAAACCTTGGGTCTGTGGCTCACATTACTAATGGAAAATAAGAAAATTCTGTAGGGATTTTCTCTAGAGAAGCTAGGAAACAAGGAGGACCCTAAGAGGGATGCATGGATCATCTGGGGAAGGGGAAACAGATGAGATCTCCATGAGTAAACTGGGAATGGGGGGTAGTAGAAGGAGGGGATGGGGTATGAGAACATGAGGGAACAGGATGGTCAAGCTGGAACAGGGACAGATTGGGAGAGCAATGAAAGAGATACCATGATAGAGGGAGACATCATAGCGATAGGGAGAAACTGGGTGCTAGGGAAGTTACCAGGAATCTACAAGCATGACTACTAGCAATAGACTTAGACTACTAGCAATAGAGGAGAGCGTGCCTGAATTGGCTTATTCAAGTAATCAGATGGATGAATACCCTAACTGTCATTGTAGAACCTTCTTCCAGTAACTGATGGAAGCAGATGCAGAGATCCACAGCCAAGCACCAGACCAAGCTCCAGAAGTCCAATCAAAGAGAGAGAAGAGGGATTCTATGAGCAAGGGGCATCATGATCATGATGGGGAGGGAAGAGAGGGCGATCTGTGGTTGGTATGTAAAATGAATAAAAAGTTTCTTAGTAAAAAAAGAAAGAAAAATTCTGTAGTGTTTTGAAACAGAGGTAGAATAAAACAATATTAGTAAGTACTGGCTTTTTGCATACATAATAATATAGTCCAAATTGTTTAGGTTTTTATTTGGTAAGATTGCAAGCATTAGGGTGATACGTTTTACTTTTGAGTAAAATAATGTTATGGCAAAGATGAGAGGAAAAAATAATCACTTTGGGTTCATTGAGCTCATATCTGAAATGGAATGGATATTGGAACCATAGGAAGCAGATATATATGTGGTGCTATAATATCAAGAAACATAATCACCAAAGGAGATAATTTGCCAAGAAAAAACAGATACAGAATTTGCTAAGAATAACAGAGCCAGGTGAAAACATCAGTCTTTTAAAAAGTAAGCACATGAGGGCTGGAGAGATGGCTCATTTGGTAATGTACTTGTACAAGCGTGAGGCTCTGTGCTTACATTCCAGGATACATGCAAAAGCCATGGATGCCAGCGTGCATCTGTGGTCCTAGCACTGGATAGCAGAGATAGGCAGGATCCTGAGTTCATTGACCTCCAGTTTCAGTGACTGACCTTGCCTTAAAAAGTAAGGTGGGGAGAGGTTGAGGAAGACACCAGACATCGACCTCGGATGGACTTCTAGCTTCCACATTCATGCACATACATATGCACATTCACCCACACACATACCTATATATACATTATTATGTATATACAACCCTGTGCATGTGCACGCACGCGCGCACGCGCACACACACACACACACACACACACACACACACATGCACACACCTTATCAATACCTCAGAATGCATCTTTAAAAGAAAAGATAAACATTTTTACAAAAAATGAAAGTATCAGAGAGTTTCTTAGGAGAGATTAGCTTTAACTTCTATTTGAAAAATAAATATTTTAAGAGATTTATGATCATATTTTGTTTAAAAATATAGTTAAATGTTTAAATTAGAACTTTCTTTTTTGGTGATCTCAAAATAGTTCAAGATGAACTAATATGGAGCAGATTTTACCCACATCCATTGCTAAACAGCTACAAAAACAGATACATGAGAAAAGAGTTGTGAAAGACACTAGGCAACAGCTAGTGCAGGATGAGGATCCCTGAGAGAAGGCAAATACGAGAAGAGCCTTGATTCTATAAGGTTGTTGCTTGGAGGTAATTTTTTCCATAGTATTATGTATTATTGGTATGTTAACGATAAAATGTATTGCTACTTATGCACATGTTATCTGAGTCATACTTCATATTGGGGAGATAAGGGGTAACTCGTGTATTAGTATGTTACTTGGATATATGAAGGTTACATGTACATCTCATAAAAGAACTGTGGACACAAACAACTACCTGAAAATCTCTACTTTCTTAGCTACTTCACCTTGCCTCAGCAATTACACATTTTCACCTAAAGCTCAGTCAGTAAGTCTACTTTCTTTTTGACATCCTAAGCATCTGGGGACCAAAGATTATGCTTTTTCTTTGTGTCTCCCCTCCCCGCAGAATCCTCCTGGCATAAATACTGAATGGAGTAAATGAGGCACTAAAAGCAAAGAGGTTAATTTATAACCAAAATTCCTTCAAGAGTTCACAGGGAGAAAGAGCAGCAGGGTGCTTTCAAGAGCCACAGAGGTGTATTTGTGGAAATGATCTTTTTTCTGTTGCATATTGTCTAACTTTAAAATATGAAAAGCATTAAAATGAAATACTCTTTAAAATCAAATGAGGCTCTTTTAATACATATTTACTCTAAGCCCCCATTTGATACAAATTCAAACAAATACATTGTGCATTGCTAGCTCTTTTTTCTATTTGTTATGTTTTTTATCATTTAAAACAATTTTTTTTAATTTAAATACATTTTGATCATATTCTCCCCGAGTCCTTCCAGATTCTCTCCCCCTCCATACCTGCTCAACTTTAAGTTATTTTTGAAAAAAAAAAAACCAAAAACCCCCACAAAACGCGCCCCTCCAACTAAGACAACAAAATTAAGTAACCGCTGAACTTAAAAAAGGAAAGAAAAAAAAAAGCCCATCAAACTGTAATCAAATAAAAGAACACACACAAAAAAGTCCATTATATGTTAGTCAGCTACTCCTGAACATAAGGCCTGTCCTGGAGTGGCTGATAGACCCAGTGTCCCTCCATTGGAGTAAACTGATTTTTTTCCTCTCCCAGCAGGTATAAAGGACAGCCCAGTTGTTAATATTTACCCTTGTGGCTATGTTTTTTAAAAAATAGAACAAAATAAAAGGTAATTTTCGTGGGAAAGGTGTAGGAATGCAAACAGAGCCCCGTGGTTTTGCCAAACTGAAGAGACAGAGAAAAGAAGAGGAAGCAAGAAAGTCAAGAGGTCACAGAAAGTGAGTTGTGTATTCTTCAGAATCCTTTGTCTTCAGCTGAGAAGTGACCCACATACAGTGACAGGATCCGTGTTGTGGGATATTATTTTAACTTTGTAAAGGTGTGTGACATTTATTTCTGGTGCTTTTGTTGATGCAAAAGATGTGTGACATTTGCTTGATTAAATAAAATTAACCTGGGGTCAGGAGGCTGAGTCAAGGAAGTGGTAGGGAGGAACTAAGTGTAGTGAGGGTTCTTTAGGTGGGGACTGAGCAGAAGGATGGCCCCTTTTTAGAGACAGCAAGGAGAGAAAGTTAGCTGTTTCACCTCCACCTTTGAATTCTGAGTGCTATAGAGGGATAGGGATCTAGGTAAAGTTTCCTTTACTGGCTGTGATAGAGCCGGAGCCTGAGGGAACAGAAATTCCCCCCTGGCTGTGGCCCTTGCAGCCCATCCACTGCTGGTAGCTGCGGAGTTGCGACAGCCAACTGGGACACCAGTTGCTTAAGGTGCAGCCACTGTAGCGAATGAAAAACAACATGACAGTGTGACCCAGTACCAGGGAGCTGGCACAACAGTTCCTAGTATTACGGAGGAATGGACATTTTCTTCGTTCCCAGGAGCAGATATGTGAAGCCCCAAGAATCAAAGTGCCTTGGGATAGAATTCTCAGAAGAGTGTCATGTAGTCTGATGGTTTCTCTGGTCCTGCCCACCCCCACGGTCTGCATTCCTCCAGTCATACCTGGCCCCGTGGTCCCCCAGCCACTGATAAAATAATCACTCAGAGGCTTATATTAACTACCAATTGTATGGCCTATGGCAGGCTTCTTGCTGGCTAGCTCTTATAACTCAACCCATTTCTATTAATCTATGTTTTGCCATGTGGCCATGGCTTACTGGTTCTTTCACATCTTGCTTCTCCTGGTGGTGCTGGCGTTTTCCTAGACTCTGCCTTTCTCTTCCCTGTCTCTCTCCTAGGATTTCCCACCTGACTCTAAGCTGCCTTGCCATAGGCCAAATAAGCTTATTTGTTAACCAATGGGAGCAACATATATTCACAGCATATAGAAAGACATCCCCAGCAGTGTTATATAAGTGGGAGTTGGGCATAGTATGAAGATGATTTGACTGCTATTCTTCTTCTACTTCTTCTTCTTCTTCTTCTTCTTCTTCTTCTTCTTCTTCTTCTTCT
>CABHPP010140450.1:3054-16228 GCA_902168425.1 Peromyscus attwateri | reverse complement strand
CTTCTTCTTCTTCTTCTTCTTCTTCTTCTTCTTCTTCTTCTTCTTCTTCTTCTTCTTCTTCTTCTTCTTCCTCCTCCTCCTCCTCCTCCTCCTCCTCCTCCTCCTCCTCCTCCTCCTCCTCCTCCTCTTCTTCTTCTTCTTCTTCTTCTTCTTCTTCTTCTTCTTCTTCTATTTGTAGAGACAGTGCTTCTCTGTGTTGCTCTGGCTGTCCTGGAACTCACTCTGTAGACCAAGCTGACCTCAAACTCAGAGATCTGCCTGCCTCTGCCTCCCCAGTGCTGGGATTAAAGGTGTGCGCCACCACTGCCAGGCTTGGCTGTTATTCTTATGACCTCACATCTACTATATTGGTGAAAGAGGAACACCCAAACACTGATGTCTGATATTAGATAGAAGATGGTAGTAGCGGTTTACTGGTCACATGTCTGTACACACCGAGAGTGGACACTGAAAGCCATGAAGGATAACAGAAGGGTCACATGGTGATAAGGAAAGTGAAAAGGCTTGTAAAATGCAGGCTTTGCAATAACAGGAAGGCTGGTGGGGTATCCATTAGTTCCCAAGGCAGATTGTGACTGGTCAATTTGAATGATTCTTGGGTTGACAGTGAGGTAAGATATGTTAAGTTGAAGACAGGGTGGGTGCAGCTAGCAGGGACACTCAGTTTTCACTGGTAGAAGTTTTACTATTGAGAACAAGGGAAACTTACTACTTGGTCCCTGGGGCACTGTGAGGCTCAGAGGCAGAAATTGGACATGTAGGTTTTACACTGTACACACATACTCGATTGACAGTAGAATCTTAACTACTTTATAGCTTATACATTATCAGCTACATTTCAGAACAAAACCACCTCCATTTTAAGAAATGTAAAAGATGAGAACAACCAATAGTATAAACCCCACAATATTTATTACTAATCAAGATGAACATTTTATCACAAAGTGCAGAAAAACCTGACTCAGCTAAGAGAAAAACAAATTAATTGAAATGAATCCAGAAATAACCCTTTTAAGATCAGTCATAATGTATACACTACTCTTGCAAATCCGACTTGTATGTTTATGAGGGTAGAACACGACATGAAAAGAGGAGTAAAATATAATATGTAAAAATAACCAACAGGAGATTTCTAGAGATGAAAATTACAACTGAGATGAAAAATATGCTACATGGCATTAAGATGAGGAGGCACCTTGGAAGGAAATTTGGTGAACATGTAAGCAGTGGTGGAAAATTCATCAGAGGTCAGTGTCCAGTAGCACAGCATCTAGTAACCGAAAGTGTATACAGTTGAAATTTTAGAGGAAATGAGTGAAGAAGGAGGTGTTAGAAACACACTCATAAATATGACCCACCACATTTAACAAAAACTATAAACCCAAAGATCCAGGAAGCTCAAGAGAAATCATTAAAAATATGTCCAAACACATCATCATTCATCTATTTAAAAAAAAAAAACAGAGACAATCCTAATAACAATCAGAGAAGCAATCACACTACAAAGAACATTTCAGAGGGACAGTAGACTCTCCTTGATTGAAGAAGGAGTGGAGCAAAGGCATCAGAGCTCAGAAATGAACATGCTCAAGGCACAGTTTGTAAGTCAGTAAAACTATGTTTCAAATGCCAAAGCAAAATAAAATGCTTTTCTGACTAAAAAAGCTGAAGCAATTCCTTGCCAGCAGACATGTGCACCAAGATTATAAAAGACACTTCCTTGGGCAGACAGAAAATATCATTGGAAGGAAATTTGGATTTAATCTGAGAAATGGAAAGCCCCTAAAAGAGCAAACAGAAGATGGATATTTTATGATTAAATAAGTTTTCATTAAGTTTGAAGACAGCGACTGGGTAAAACAAACACAGTGATGATGTGCTGTGGTGCTGAGAGCAGCTGTAGATTAAAACATGTGACAGAATTGGATATGGGACAAAAGAAAGAAGAGGAATGTGGACTTAATATTTCATAGTCTTTAGGTAGTGTATAAGCTTAAACATATATATAAAAAAAAAAAAAACACCAGTGTTGGCACATGCCTGTAACACAGATACTTGGGATCCTGAGGAAGGAGGTCCAACAGTTCAAGGACACCTGGGTGACACAAGAAGACACTAGACCCTGTAAGATGGTTCAGCAGATGGAGTTGCTTGTCCAAAGCCCAATGACCTGAGTTTGAGCAACTACACCCACACAGTAGGAGGAGAGAACCAATGACTGCAAGTTGCCATCTTATCTCTACCCATATGTCATGGGATAGTCTCTCATATACACAAACACAAAATAAAAGGGTAATTAAAAATTTTTAAGAGGAAAATATATTGGTTAAAGTTGCACTGTCATTATTTCATAAATATTGAAATTATAAACAATGTTGCTACAATTGCTGGACACACACACATATATATTACTATACAACATATTTATGTATATATGAGTATATATATACATATATATGCAATCACACACATACACATATATATACAAACAATAATAGGAATAAAATAGAATAAAATGATAATTCAAAAAAATGACAAAAAAAATAGAATTTTAAATGGGACAGTTAGAAAGCAAATAGTTTCCCAGGCATGGTGGGTGCATAGCTGTATTCCTAGAAATTGTGAGGTGGCAGTAGGAAGATCAAGAGTTCAAGACTAGTTTTGGCTACACAGAAAAGTCAAGGCCGTCTGGGACAACAGGAGATTTTGTCTCAACCCCGATCAAAAGAAAACAAAAAACAAAAAACAAAAAACCAACAAAATGAAGCAAATTAATCAGATAGTTTTGACCTCTTTGAACAGATGATTATACTAAATGTAAAAGGCCTAATAAACTAGTTAAAAACTAGAGATGTATGCTGGGTTGATAGCTTGGTAAAATGCCTGCTGTTCAAGCATTAGAATCCGAGTTCGATTTCTAGAACACATGTAACAAACAAACAAACTAAACACGGAAATGATGGTGTGGGCTTGCAATTCCAGTGCTGAGGAGGTAGGGAGAGATGGATCCCTGAGTCTTGCTGACCAGCCAACCTAGCCTAACCAGTGAGCTCCAGGCCAAAGAGAGATCCCATATCGCCAAACAAGGTGGACAGCTCCTAATGGAGGACTCACAAATTCGACTTCTGTCCTCACTTATGAATGTGTCCCTGCACAACAAGAACACACAGGAGTGTACACACACACACACACACACACACACACACACACAAACACAGAAAAGCAGAGATATTCACACTGACTTTTTGGAAAAAGAAACAGGCCAAAATCTATGCTATTTATTAACTTGGAGTTTGGGCTGGAGAGATGGCTCAGTGGTTAAGAGCTCATACTGTTCTTTCAGGCACCCGAGTTCAGTTCTCAGCCCCTATACAAGGCAACTCACAAGTGCCTATAACTTCAGCTCCAGAGGATCCAATGCCCTCATACGGGCTCTGCAGGAATCTGTACCTTACATTTGCACATGTCCCCACACAGACACACATACATATAATGAAAACATAGAAAAGAAAAAAAAAGCTTAAAAAGGATAGGGAGTTTAAATAGGAAGAAACAGAGCAACAAAACCACAGGAGGGAACACACCGTGGAATAATGTATACCATGGAAAGACTACTTGAAGGACTGATGGATGGCTCTCCTTTGTTACCAAGAAGAAGAAACAGAAATGGTACTTAACTTTTCAAATGAAACCACATAAGCATGAATAAATGTTATAAAGCATCGGTTATTTCTGAGAGGTGTGACAGTGGTTAGGAGCTAGACTCGGTGTTTCCAGGTCTTTGGCTTCCTATTTAAGAAAAAAAAAAGCTCACAGAGAATGCAAAGTAAGAAAAACCTTTATTCAAAACAAGGTGATAGAACAGATAAGAAACACACTGTCAAGAGTGACAGCAGGCCACGTGAATGAAGGTATCAAGGACCCTCGCTACTGTTTAAGGCTTCCTTTTATGGGTTTCAAGAGAAAGAAGAGTTGCCAAGGGGAGTGGTTTTCTATGTTGATTGACAAGTTACATTACTACTTCTTTACTGTGGACGTCCCTTCTCATAGTACATTATCCATCATGTGCATGCCCAGTTATGAACAGGCATAAGATGGTAAACAGTAGGTTCTCTCTAAAAGTTCACTGGGAGACACAGTTTCATCCTATTGTGCATGCATCCAGAACCAATCGAGGCCAGAGCATACTCTCAACGCTTCAAACAATATATTCAGAATAAATTTAATTAAAACTGTCCAAAGTTGGTAGTCATTAAAAGGAGAAATTTACTCCATTGTTTGGAGTGAATGTTTATGGGGTACAGGTGGGGCTCCTGGATTGCTAACAGGTTGTAGGTGTGTTGTGTGGCATGGGTGTGTGTGTGTGTGTGTGTGTGTGTGTGTGTGTGTGTGTGTACAGTGTGTGCAGGTAATAGTCATTGGCTATGAAATGTGTTATTATTAGAAGACATGTCTGTGTGCATAACTCGAACCAAGTGGTGTCCCGGTTTGCTAAAGTATTTCCTTACTTTATTGTCTCAAGAAAAATAATTATCCTGAAAAGTGATATGGTAATTCTGTGATCTTCATAGCTCATTGCCTTGGAAGACTTTCCAGGCTATTCATCATCCACGCTGATTAAAGAAAATATGAATAGTCTGAATCTCCCTATTATCTCTTAAATAAAGCAAAAATTTTATTATATAATTCTCCACAAGTCAACTTATGGCTAACTTGCTTACCTACTAAGCTATAAAACTATTTAAGAGAAAATAATAATAAACATATATAAGCTCTTACAAAACTAAAGAATCTTTTCCAATTTGTTTTATGAGGCCATTTTTTAAAACTGATACTAAAACTGGTCAAGTAAAAAAGTCCAAAACAAAGAACTGCCCAGACAAAAAAAATTGGTTAATATTCTTTATATACATATACATAAAAATTCCAAACATATTATAGAAAACTGAGCCCAAAATATTTTAATTATATAATGCATTAGTAACCAAGTTATCTTAGAAGCAATGGGTTGGCTTAACAGAAGATGAATCAAAACATTCTCTATATTGCAGGCTAATAAAAAATAACATACTTCAAACATACCTCAGTGAACCTAGAAAAAACACAATTCCATGATCTTTTCCTGAAAAAAAAAAAAACTGACCAAAAAGGAACACAGGAATCCCTAAGCCAGTGAGTGGTTCTCAACTTTCGTGATGCTGCGACCCTTTAATACAGTTACTCATGTCGCGGTGACCACCAACCATAAAATTATTTTCATTGCTACTTCATAACTGATTTTACTGCTGTTATGAATCGTAATGTAAATATTTTGGAGACAGAGGTTTGTCAATGGAGTCTCAAGCCACAGACTGAGAACCTAGCACAGAGGTGAAAGAACTTGGGGCACAGGGTGAGAGGATCAGGGGTTTAAGGTCCTCTTTGGCTGCAAGTTTGAGGTCAGCCAGAGCTGCCTGAGACTCTGTCTCAGAACAAACACCAGTCCTTCCCATATTTAACCTGCTTTTTGTTTGTTTGTTTGTTTTTGCTTTGTTTTGTTTTTGAGCTAAGATTTCTTTGTGTAGCCTTGGCTGTCCTGGAACTAGCTCTGTAGACCAGGAGATATCTGTCTCCCTTGGCCTTCAAGTAATGGGATTAATTATTAAAGGTGCTTCTTTCCAAGGTCAGGAGCAAGACACAGCATAGGCAAGAAGGATTCTATTGTAAGAATCAAACATCTGGAGTGGAATTTCCCCTATGCATAATTGTGTGTGAGTTTGCGTGGTCTGTATGCTTATAGCTGAACAATGAGACGGACAGAAAGAAAGATTCCTTTCCAGTAGCCATTTACTACAAACTTTCTACAAACCCTTTCATTATGGAGCTTTTGGTTAATTTATACTTCGAAAAAAAATGCTGACTATATTTTAGACTCCAAATTCTACCTAGCAGTCATTTTTTTTTTTTTTGCTTTTGTTTTGTTTTGTTGTTTTGGCTTAAGACATGATCTCAGGAGTGTTAAAGTGAATACTGAATTAAAATTTCATGTGATTTTGGTTCTGCCACTCAGAAAATTACCATACTTTTTCATGGCTCCAGCCTTTTATCAAATAAAGTCTCTCATCTTCTGCAGCAGTTGGTTTCCAGGACTTTTTCAAAAGGTCCCTAGTGTGATATATCCTAGTATTCCCTACTTTACCCTGCCCTCCCAAACCCTAATTTATCACTTCCTGTTCCACTATTCCCCATTAACCCTTTGTACCTTAGTGTTCTACCTCCTCTCCCGTAAACACCCCTTTTTCTGTGGCCCCTAACTAATCCCCTGACCTCTATGAGTATTCCACATGAAATACGTATGTCTGAAAGTTCAAAGTTAGCATTCAAGAATGAGAAAAACATGCATTGTGTTTCTGGGTCTAAGTCTCATTTAGAATAATTACGCACGCACGCACGCACGCACGGAAGGCTACCACTTTCTTTTCTAACTTGGCTTTAACATGGGCCAGAATTACCTGAGAGTTTGTTCACATGGATCTCTGATTGCAGCATCCTAGAGGCTTTCATTCAGTGCATCTGGAGTGGAGTCAGGGAATTTTCATTTCCAGGTCCTGGTGCTGCTCTTTGTGGTCACACAGGTCAAGAAACCATGTGATACCTAGCTGTAATTCTGTCTTAAGATACTAGATGATGTATTTTTGGAAGAAAACTAGAAATACTCCAGTAATTCTTGTTGTCTAAAATAGTAGAGCACAAAATTTTGTGTGCCAGTCATGTAGAAATACTTGTGTAGGAAAAGCTAGCATTTACTGTTTAGTACCTCAGGTGTGTTCTAGGTTAATGGAGCACATGGTTGGATTTTGTGTGCAGGTTATGAAATTTCATCCTTTTGTTGATTTGTTTTAATGCACAAAGCTGATTTTTGGCTTATCAACATAAAACACAGCTGTTAACTCCCAAGATGAGAAGAGATGGCCTCAGAACATGGATTCAGATGATTCTGAATGACAAGCCCTACTATGGAAAAAGTTGCAGTCACAGAATACGTGTAATAAATCTACTCTTTTAGCAAATATGTTGTTGGGGTATCATGTAGGTGAGTTGTATCAAAATGGGGCAATCTGTGTTTCTGATGTAACTACATTCTTAGCAGGAGGGTTGGTGAAAGGTAGTGACCAGCTAAGTTTAACAATCCATTACAAAGGTTTATGAATATTATTTTATTTGTCTATGAACAAAAATCTCCAGAATATACAGATTTGACTATATCTACAGTCTGTGCTGTTTCATTATTGTTCTCTGCTTACAATATTCTGTGGTATGATATTCAAAACGATTACTGAGATTTGTTGAATGTCTCTTATGTGCATAATGTATACTTCACCGAATAATCCTCAAAACCCTAGAAGATAGTAGAATTAGCCTTTATTAAGCATTGTTTAAGCAAATTATAGTCTTGCAACTGCTACAGTTTTCTACCTAACTACACAATGAGTACCCACACTATCTCTTCTGGTTTGAATTCATGTGCCTTGACTCAGGAAGGGGAATTAGTACTAATAAAATTAGTTAATTGTCAGTCATATACCTGCATGCATCCATTCTTACCTTTGTCAACTAGCAAATAGAACACTGGTGGAATATAGGTACTCAGACATATTTACAGCTTGAAAATAGTCCAGAAACATAAAGGACAGCAACATGGGCCAGAACTCAAAAATCTTAAAAACAGGGCCAAGTGTGATGATGTTGAACTGGATGTGGTTTAAATGCAGTCACAAGAAGTTCATGTGTTGAAGTTATCATTCTCATAATCCATTCACATCTTGCTAGTGCCACCAGATACGCACCAAGCTTTCAACATAAGGGCTTTTACATGGGGCAGTGCATATCTAAACTACTGTACTTCACTACTTGCCCCCAGAGGCTCAGGTCCATCTCAAAATTCAAAATGCATGTAGCCTATCTGCATAGCTCCCTACAATCTAGGAACTCTAGCACTGTTCAAAAGTCCAAGTTCAAAACTCTTCGCTGAGACTCAAGACTCCAAACTCTTAGCCATGAACTTGTATTTTAAAAAGCTTTACATGTATTTCTATCAGTACAATGGTGTGATGGGAACAAGATTAGCATTACCATCTCACAAGGAGGTGATGGGGACACAGAGAAAGGAGGAGCCTAAAGTAAGACCAAATCACAGCAGGGAAAATATTGTAGCTTGCCTTTGTATGTCTGTTATTAGTGGCACATGATGGCATAATGTGAGCTCCAGAGATTTTGGTAACATGATCTTTCTGGCTGCAGAAAGACCTCTTTTTAAATCTTGATGTGTATTCTATACACAGCATTCCTCTTTCTTTGGCACACATTCCACTTTCTTGGAATCTCCAGTGTAGCTTAGAGATCGCCCTCATAGTTTCTATCTATCACCCTCTCAGGGGCATCCAGTAGGTACTCTGACCCTGTTGCACATTGCCTGGATCATGGATCTTTCCTTTGAAACCTGGGTGGAAGCATTTGTGACTACATATTTAAAACACTATGTATGCCTGCAAAACCAGTGTTGTGTGGGTAAGGCCAAGGTCTACCACCAGCTCATGCAGTCACAAGGTCTGCTTGAATCATGGCTTTAGTGTCCTCTGAGTATTCATAGAGTTGGACACACCAGCAGATGCATCTCTAGGAGACTCTGTGCAAGAAGGCTGCTCTGAAATTGTCTTCCCCAACGTCTTTCAAAGGAGATTTTACTTTTTAACCTTGAACCTACAATGGGTAAAATCTGATCAATTCCTGAGATGCCCTCAAGCCATCTCTTCTATCGTGCCTTTGCAAAATATTTAGCTTTCCTTTATAATGTCACTAATTTGTAGGAATCACTCCCTTCTTCACTACAACTTTATACACACTTCTTTTTCTGGATGTACCACATCCCCTCAAATATTTATACTCGTTTTGCTTACAATTTCACTGTAAATCTACTTAAAACTAGCCAGCAATATCTGTCTAAGAGCATGAAATCTCCACCAAATTATTTTCTCTATGCAGTTTACTCTAAAGTCCATGGCATGCATCTGATGTAAGTTATTTGCCACAATGTAACATGAATGGACTTGTCTAATCCCCAGTGGACTGCTTATTTCCATCTGAAACCTCTTAAGCATAATCTTTTCTCTCCACATTCCTGTCAGCATTCTGGTCTTTGGGGTTCAGAGCGTGATCACTTGCATCACCTATTAAGCTCTACTTACAGCACTTTAGGCACTTTTCTAGTCTACTTCTAATTTCCACATTCTTCTCACAAACACGTTCCAAAGGTTTCTAAATCTCATGCTCAGGTGTAGTCATAGCAACAACTCTATTTCTGGGTACCAATTTCCTTCCTGTCTTAGCTGCCCATTGCTGAAAGAGCCTTGGAAGTGAGAATCAGCTGACAGGAAGAAAGATTTGTTTTGGTTCAGAGTTTCAGAGGCTCCAGGGCATGGCCGCTCGGCTTCATTGCTTTGAGCATGTGAGACAGAGCATCTTGACAGAGGGCATGGTACAAGAAAGGTGCACAGCTCATGGCAACCAAGAAATAGCAGGAGGCCACAGAGACATTACGTACCCTTCACTTATGTATCCAGTGGCTTGTCTTCCAACTAGTCCCTAGGTCCTAATAACACATGTGTTTATGAAGTCATGAATGACTTAATCCTCATGACTGAGGTTTCATGTCAGTTCCCATGGCCTCTAGGGAAGGAATGCATGTGTGTGTGTGTGTGTGTGTGTGTGTGTGTGTGTGTGTGTGTTTATATATGTGTGTTTTTTTGTGTGTGTGTTTGTGTGTATGTGTATGCTTTAATCAGTTAATACTTTTCTTTCTTGTGCTTTGTATTTATATGTGGGTTAACTTTAGCATGCTGAACCTTCCATTTCTCTGCTTCTTTCTGCCTCTTCCTGCTAATTACTCTCACCCTCTCCCAGGTCAAGGAATACAGGACAGTGCAGTACAGCAGATCCTTAAACCTCATTGCAAGGGATACGTTTAAGATTTGCCTTTCCATGGGACAATGTTGGGCAAATTTCCCAGTGCAGTGCGGTTGTGGCTTCACCAAATGAAACATCAAGATGCTATATTAGCCCCTTTGTCTGTCTTCAGGTATCCATAGTCAACTCTGTTCTCAAAGTGGTAAATGAAAAATTCCAAGAATGAGTAAATCACAAGCTTTCCTTTACACAGTTCTGATCGTCAGGAAGAACTCTGATGCTATCTTGCTTGACCCTGCCACATACATGAATGATTCCTTTGTGCAGTGTATCCATGTTGTGTATAGACCTGCTAATTACTCATTAGCAATTGCCATCCTCTCATTGGCTCTTGCAGTATTGCAATGCTTACGTTCTTATTTTACTCAATAATGATCTAAAGCTCAAGAATAGTAATGCTAGGAAATTCAGATATGACACTGAAAAGCCATAAAATACTTCCTTTAATCAAGAACATGAAAGCAAGCGACCCGGAGAGGTGGCTCTGAGGTTAGGCGTCTGGGCTGTGGTGGCCTAGGTGGCGAGTTCGGTTCCCGACCAATGACTGGATGACGTCATCATCAATGAATCGATCAGATCAATCAGATACTGATCGATCATCAATTAATTGAAAAAAAAAAGAACATGAAAGCAAACCATAAAGTTAGGAGAAAGAGGAGAGAAGCCATTTCCATAACTTTTATTGCACTATTTTGCTATAATTGGCCTACTTATTATTGCATGTTATAAATATCTTATTACATCTAATATATAAATGAAACTTCATCGTGGATATGTATATGTGAGATAAACTACAGTGCACATAGAGTTTATGACTATTTTCAATTTCAAGCCATCCACTTGGAGGTAGGGGAGTCAGACTACGCCTCCTGTGGTAAAGAAGATAGGTCAGTAACTGAGCTGACAGATCAGTGTGTGCATAAACACTCGCATGCACATATATACACTTACAAGTGTGTCTATGTATATACGTCCACATGCGTGTGTACGAGAATGACAGTTGGCCTACAAGGATGCTGCAAGCATTATTTGTCATTATAAGTTCTGAGTCTCACTGGGCTTTTTTGTCACTATCCTGATCTCTCCCCATTTCACTTCTCACGTTCAAAAAGAATGGATGTAGACGTTGCATTATCTTCTGGTTAAATGAATAGATTATAATATTACCGTTTTCAATTTTAAAAGACAAGTCTGTTGTGATCCATCACTCTTTTAGGGACTTCAACTAAGAGCCTGGGGAGATGACTCAGGGGGTGCTGCCCATGTATGGGGACCTGAGTCTGTTGCCCAGTACCCATGAGAAAAGCCAGGCATGGTGGAGGCAAACCTGTAATCTTCGTGCTGAGAAGGTGGGGAGAGTTTGATCTCTGGGATCTTCTGACTGGCCTGTCTAGCTGAGCTATGGGTTCAGGGAGGGACCTTGTCTCGAAGAACAAGGTAGAGAATGATTGAAGGGCACACCTGACGTTGACCCGTGGCCTCCACACACAGGGAGCACACAGGCATCGATACTCCTCTCCCCCACAAGTCCTGTGCCCCACCCCTCCTGGAGTTTGTCTTTATATTTTTTTTCTTCAAGTATAATATGTAAAAGAAAACATCCTCATCCAGGTTTGGTTTATGGAGGGATTTCAATATGTTTTAATGAACTAATTAATCACTTTTTTTTGAACGACATATATGCTAGAAAATATTCCTAGCCAGGGGTACCAGTTCTGATGATCTCTGAGAGATGTACAATCACTGGCAAAAATTTACCATTTTCTTTTTTCTTCAAGGCATCATATTGTCTCAGGTGGTTTCTTTTTTATTTTATTTTATTACTATTATTATTATTATTATTATTATTATTATTATTATTATTATTGGTTTTTTGGGACAGGGTTTCTCAGTGTAGCTTTGTGCCTTTCCTGGAACTCGCTTTGTAGACCAGGCTGGCCTCGAACTCACAGAGATCTGCCTGGCTCTGCCTCCCGAGTGCTGGGATTAAAGGCATGCACCACAACTGCCTGGCTCTTTTTTATTTTAATTTTGATATTTTCATGTTTACTGATTAGAACTTTTTTCATACAACATCTTTTGATCATATTCTTTCCTCTCCCCCTTTCCAGTTCCTCCCCTCCTCCATACCCACCCAACTTTATGTTCTCTCTCTCTCTTTCAAAAGAAAAACTCCGAAATTCAAACAAACAAATCAAAAAGATACACATAGGAAACCAAAGCAAACAAAACACACAGAGTCTTTTGGTATTGTCCAACTGCTCCTGAGCATGAGGCCTACCCTGCAGTGTAGAGAAAACTGATTTTCCCTTTCCTAGCAAGTTCCAGTTGCAAATAGCTTCTTGATGAGGGGTGGGGCTCTGTGTCCACTTTCCCTTCTCTGTGCTTGAGTTTTGCCTGGCTTGAATTTGTGCAGGTCTTGTTTGTGCTGTCTCTGGAGTTCATATTTGTATCATCCCTGTTGTGTCCAGAAGACACTGTTTGCTTGGACTCCTCTGTCACCTCTAGCTCTCGCGACCTTTCTACCTCCTCTTCCGTGTAGATCCCTGAAACTTGAGGGAGGGTTTTGATAGAGACATCCTATTCAGGGCAGAGTGCTCCCAAGTCCCTCACTCTCTGCACATGGTCCAGTTGTGGATTACTCTGAGTTAATTTCTGTGTACTGAGAAAAGAAGTCTCCCCGATGACGGCTGAGTGAGGCACAGATCTATGAGTACAGCAGAATAAAGTTAGTAGTCATTTTACTGTTATGTTCATTCAGCAGACTTACAGTGGTTATAGTTGGTTTTCTGTTTGTTTGTTTTTTAACTCTTGGGGGGCCCATCACCCAGCTCACAAATAAACACACAGGGACTTTGATTACTTAGGAATGCCTGGACTTAGCTTGGCTTATTTCTAGCCAGCTTTTCTAACTTAAATTATCCCACTTCTCTTTAACTACATTTTGCCTCTGTTTTTTTTTAATCTTTCTTTTACACACACACACACACACACACACACACACACACACACACACACGTGTCTCTCTCTCTCTCTCTCTTTATATATATATATAGATAGATAGATAGAGATATAGATAGAGATATAGATATAGATATCTCTATCTATATCTCTATCTATATCTCTATCTATCTATCTATCTATCTATCTATCTATCTATCTATCTATCTAT
>CABHPP010140449.1:27115-74905 GCA_902168425.1 Peromyscus attwateri | reverse complement strand
AAAAAAAAAAAAAAAAAAAAAAAAAGACATCATGAAATTTGCAGGCAAATGGATGGAACTAGAAAATATTATCCTGAGTGAGGTTAACCAGATTCAGAAAGACAACTGTTATATGTACTCACTTATAAGTGGATACTAGATGTAAAGCAAAGGATTACCAAGCTACAACCCAGAGCTCCTGAGAAGCTGTATAACAAGGAGGACCCTAAGAGGGACATATGGCCCTGGGAAATAGATGCACTCTCCTAAGTAAACTTCGGGGTAAAGGGAGGAAATAGAGGGTAGGGGGTGGGTGGTGGGAGCATGGGGGAATGGGATGGTTGAGGTGGAACAGGGGCAGAGTGGGAAAGCAATGAGGTAGATATCTTGATAGAGAGAGACATCATGGGGATAGGGAGAAACCTGGTGTGAGGGAAGTTCCCAGGAATCCAGAGAGATGACAAAAAAGGACGCATGATAAAGTAATATATTAGACAATTTATGAATATTTTGATAAATATAATAAGGTATTTTATAATAAGAGTTTAATAAATATGAAATGATATAACATTGAAATATGGGATTGAAAGTTATTAAACTGATGCAATCTGAGGGAGAGATTTTCTCTTTCAAGGGGTATTCTAGCAGTCTCCTGGAAACAAATTTATACTTCACTTATTGAAACCATAGCATAAACTGAGATGATCCAAAAGTTTATTTACATGGTCAGGAAGTAATTGTGTAGGAAATTACGACCTGTGTTAACTGTCATATATGGTAGTGCATCTGCAGACTGCCCATTTTCCTTCCTTGCTTTTGATTGGTTCTTAGAGAATTTCATGCAATGTGCTTTGATCATATTGAGAATTAATGCATATCTTAACTGTTATCATAAATGATGTTATTTGCATAAAGGTTTACAGTTAAAAATATTTGTGAACTTGTACATAATTAATGACTTCATAACACTTAAAGAGAATACATGGCTTCTATAAATGTGCAAAGCGAGAAATAATTAAATGATCATTTAAATAAAAAGTTAACAGACACTTAATGAAGAACTATTGGCATTTGAAAGCTGCTGGGAGAGGCAGAATCAATTTTCTTTAGGAGTATGACCTCTAATAGGCTGATCATACTACAGAGCTGTCTGCTCTTCCAACAGCATTTGAATGACACAAATTGGCCATTATGGGAAAAAATGTGAATTTAGGTGGGTAGGGAGTTGGGGGTGGAGATAGAGGAGGAGTAAATGTTGACTTTAAATCTATTTCTATCTAATATCATTTTCATAAGTAAATAAATATAATCTTCAATTCTTTATGGTATTAACTTACATTTCTTCAAAATTGAGTACTGGTTTCAATTTAATGGTTGGCCAATATAGAATAATATCTATGATAATATAGAGCAATGAAACTACTGTGTGCCATCTGGAGCTAATAACTGAAATCAGATTTATTGATATCAATATTTTAAAAAATATCAAGAGACTTTTTTTAAAAAATGTGAACAGGTAAAATTTATCATAGATGGCTTCTATAAATATGCAAAGTGAGAAATAATTAAATGATCATCCATTTAGTTTTAAATCTTCACTTAGATGTACGTCAAGCTGCATGTGTGTTTTAGAAAAGACCCTATGGTTTTCAACTTCCTTTTCACAAGATGTAACCTATACTGTTCCATATTTTACTATTATTTTAACTTGTCACCACTTTTGAGAATGGAGACTTATTATTATGAAAGCTTGTTCTTAGCTTAGTCTTGTCCCACTAGCTCTTATAACTTAGATTATCCCATATTTTTATTAATCTGTGTTCTACCACATGGCTTTTACCTCTCTCCCATTCTGTGTGTCCAACTCATTCCAGGTCTCCTTGGCATCCTCTAGATAACTTGATTATCATTTTCATCCCTCTTTCTCTCTCTAGAAATCCTGCCTATATCTTCTGCCTAGCTATTGGCTGTTCAGCTTTTTATTACACCAATCACAGCAATTTATCTTCACACAGTGTACAAATATCCCACAACAAATTATCTTAGAAGAGTTTATGTAATATGATGCTTGAAACATGTTTGGTAAAATGTGAAGCTAAGTGGGAGCCCACGGAGCTTAATTTGCTAGAGAGATTTTCAGGTTAAGAGGTAAGACAAAGTGTTGGAGAATATTATTTTAAGGTGTGTTACATTTGTTTATGCTGTGAAACACTTATTTGATGATGCAAGGATGTGTTGCATTTGTTTAACTCTGTGAAGCTGTGTTACCATGCCTCTTTAAAACACCTGATGGTCTAATGAAGAGCTGAATGGCCAATAGCAAGGCAGGAGAAAGAATAGGCAAGACTGGCAGGCAGAGAGAATAAATAGGAGAAAATCTGGGAGAAGAAAAAGAAAGAGCAAGAGAACAAGGAGAGGATGCTAGGTGCTAGCCACCCAGCCATACAGCCAGCCACAGAGTAAGAGGGAAAGTAAGATATACAGAAGTAAGAAAAGGAAAATGCCCAGAGGCAAAAGGTAGATGGGATAATTTATTTATTTATTTATTTATTTATTTATTTATTTATTTATTTATTTATTTATTGGTTTTTGGAGACAGGGTTTCTCTGTGTAACTTTTTGCCTTTCCTGGAACTCACTTGGTAGCCCAGGCTGGCCTCAAACTCACAGAGATCCACCTGGCTCTGCCTCCCAGTGCTGGGATTAAAGGCGTGCGACACCACCGCCCGGCTAGATGGGATAATTTAAAGTGAAGAAAAGCTGGCTAGAAATAAGCCAAACTAAGTCCAGACATATATAATTAAGAATAAGCGTCTGTATGTTATTTATTTGGGAGCTGGGTTGTGGGCCCCAAAAGAGCAAAAACAATCAACAACAATGGGGGGAACCAAAGACCACACACACACACACACACACACACACACACACACACACACACACAAAAGGGAACCATCAGACAGAGCTCAAAAGTTAAAGGGAAAATTTGAGTTTTGAGATACATGTTTCTCAGTGTTCACAGTAAGTTGAAGTAATATGCCTGAAGTTTAAAGACCATTTTATAGATTTCTTTCTTGTTAAAAAAAAAAAAAATTATACCACTTTGTACTTCCAGCGTGTCTCAAAAGCACAGAATCTACATTTACAAATATTTATAAAAGTAACATTTAAAGACAGAGATGATATATCTAAGAAGGTATAAAAAGATGCAGAGATGATTTAAAATGTGAATTAATGAATCCATTTATTTTGAATTTAACGGGAGGCTAACGGGACAGAAACCTTGAAGAGTGTTCCAGGTGTTCATGAGAAACTTACACATCTTACCGAACCCTGTACTAAAATACATTTCTGTGTTCACTGTCATTGTATTTGTTGATTTTATTGGCACCTGATCAATGGATAATTTTATAGAAATGAAGAATCAGCATGTAATTATCATGCACCACCTTTAATCACTGTAGCATGAATCTTAACAGGTCGTATTAATAAAATCAAACCTGGAGCCAGGTATTGGGGTGAATGCTGGAAGATCAGAGAAGCAGAACAAGCCACAGCTTCCTCACCTCGCCAGTTCCTCAGCTGATCCTGTTTCCTCAGACTGGAAGCTTCTGTGTCCTCATCCGAATGGATCTCAGCTGAACTGCTGCTCAAAAGCCTAAAAGCTTAAACTGCCTAGTTCCTGGTTTTTACACCTTATATACCTTTCTGCTTTTGGCCATCACTTCCTGGGATTAAAGGCGTGAGTCACCATTCCTGGCTGTTTCCAGTGTGGCCTTGAACTCACAGAGATCCAGATGGATCTCTTCCTCCCAAGTGATAGGATTAAAGGCGTGTGCCCACCATTTTCTGGCCTTTGTATCTAGTGGCTGTTCTGTTCTCTGACCCCAGATAAGTTCCCCTTTTTTGGTCTAAAATAATAAAAGAAGGTTACAGTCAAGAATTACATTAACAATGTCTAGTCCACTAACATTTGACAGATTCAGACAAAAAACTCCATTATATATATATTATCAATGTCCAGTCCAGTAACAAAAAATTTTCATTACTTATCCTATGTAAAACCAGTAGTTCATTTTTAAAAGTAGATTCAATAATTGACCTTTTTAATCTTATCATATCCATATTCTCTTTTTTCTTTTCATAATAGATTCAATAATCTATCTTTTGTCATTTTTATATCTTCTCCTTTTTCTTTTTAGAGTAGATTCAATGATCTACCCATTTATCCTATTATTTCTTTATCTTTTTTCTCACAGTAGATTCAATGATCTAGCTCATATCTATATTCTTTTTTCTTTTTCTTTTTTTTAAACAAAAACTCTGAATCTAATCTCCTTGTTCAGCTTTTCTTCCTGACCATTAACAATTAACAACTTGTAACCAACCATTATAAACAATGACAATATCCATAAGTCATTGAATGACCAAAAAACTACCCATCGCACCTCTTGGGAATGTGGGCATTGTTTTCTTAAAATCACTTCCTGCTTTCTGAGAGAGAAGACATCGTTAGGGAATCCTGAAAAGAAAATTTTTGGGTTAATTGTCAAGTCCTGTATCATTTGTCCAGTCGCTGAATAATGAGAAAGTGCAGGGCTTGTTTCAAGTCCTTGATCAAGTAGTCTGTCAGGCTGGATCATCTCAGCTAGCCATCTCAAAATTGTCCTGAGTTTGTAGTCCAAAGTCGATCTTTCTGTGGTGTTAATCAGTTTAATGTCTACCATAGTCCATGTGGAATCTTCTTTGTGGGGTCCTGTCATCCTTTTGAAGATTTCAAGTCACTGTTAGGTGTGGTCATGGTTCCCTGAAGACTTTTGTGTGTGTGTGTGTGTGTGTGTGTGTGTGTGTGTGTGCCTCCTCTGTGGTTTGGAGCAATCATAGTTTGATAAATGTCTGTCTCTCGGAACCATGAACTTTCTTCCCTAGAAGAGAAAATCTTCACAGCAATTTCTCCCCACCATTTGTCTTGCCAAACTTTTCCAAACTGACCTTTGCCAATGCTTTCTTGTAACAGGATGGTCCTGGCAATTGTTCTCTGAACAAGCAGCAGTAAACCCTTCATCCCAGGTAGCAACATCACCACAGTCACCAACACGATGAGAAGCAGCCAGCAACTTAAAGCAGCAACTGCTGCCTCCATGGCCCCACTGCCACCGTTTGTGGCTGGTCCTTGGCCACAGCTTCTCCTTGGCAAGCCTCCCAGGCTGGCCCACCATATTCTGGCCTCTGTATCTAGTGGCTGTTCTGTTCTCTGACCCCAGATAAGTTGATTAGGGTACACAATATATCAACCACAAATCATTGTTTTATCTTTCTATTTTCTGGAAAAATTCCAAACCAAAGAATGGACTCTTGAATATGCCCCCAAGGAACATTCTTCAGTGAGGCTATCAAATAGGAGCACCCACAAAATGAGAATCATATTTCATACCATTTATTTTAAAGTATGCATACATCTGTGTTTGGTTAGGTATCTTACTGTACTGGACTGTATACTGGCAACAATGCTTTTTAGATTTTAGTTCACATTTTTTTCCATACCTAATGGTTTTTAAGTTAAATATTCTATATTAAGAGTAGTGTGCTATAGATAATGCTTCCTGGAGGAAATTTGCCTCATCTTGAATAACTGAGGATGAAGCAAAACTGTGTAAACTTGGAAATTAAACAAAGGAGAGATAGAGGAAATTAACTACAGATAATATGATTTCTGAAGTGTAAATATCTTCTTTAGTTTAAAATTGTCTTGGTTCCAGAAAGGAATTAAAAAGAAGAAAGAAAACCTAAGCAGAATCTAGGGGGAAGCAGATAAGAAGTATGCAACTGGGGGCTAGAAGTATATATATATGTTTTATTACTATGGCTTCAAAGGCAAAACTCTGGGATTTGTCCCTAATCAACAGATTTCGAGTATAGGTAAAAAATATATATAAATATGTCCACATAGTACATATATAAGCTAAAAATTGCATACCTATAATGGCATTATATATTACTTATTTACTTATAACACTTGGATAAAATTGATACATCATTATAGCGATGTCAAATGAATGATGTTAAGTATCTCTGTAATAACCACTTCATTAAATGTACATTTATTATTAATCTGTTTAAATTTAATTTTCATAGTCTTTTAGTAAATCGAGTACATTACTTTGCATGCATTTTTATTTTTAGGATTAGGGTAGTCATGAAGGAATATGTTTCTCTATATTCTACCACTGTACCTTTTGAAATATGTATATTAAAAATATCAAACAGCTGTCTGAGGTCAATATCCTCTTTAGTTGCCACTGCTAAGTCTGACATGACATTTAAGTCCAGTCAGAAAACTAAGAGGGAAACATTGCAGGTCAAGTGTCATACAGAATTCTGGAATTTGTAAAATATGATAATGACAATGTGTTATCAGTAGAAAACACTTGAGTTTAGTAACTGCAAAAAAATAGTAAATACAATAGAAAAAATGAGATAACTAAATAGCATTTCTCACTGGCTTAAATAGGTGCTACAGTGCTCTGTTTGCTGTTATGAAGATGACCATCATTCACATATTTATGAGTGTTTATAACATCAAAAGACAGATATTGATGCATGTGAATTCATTATAATACACTCTGCTAAAGAGAGATAATTATGGAGAAATCTCGAGTGCCATAAACTGAATTGTAACATATTGTTTTGTCATTTGCCTTACCTCTAAATTGGACTTATGTATTTACCTATCGCCTACTCTCTTACACAGGAAAAAAATAAAGGAACAGTCATTTCCTTTTCTTTTGAACTAGTAGTGTCTTGGTTTTGAATCAAGCATTTTTCTTTCTAAAGATCAAGGTATATTTTTTTTTTCCTAAAATACATGAAAAATTACAAAGCATTTTAACAGTTTTCTTGGAACATACAGATGATGAAAAGTTATGTCTTTTCTGATGTAATCCAGGAGATTGTTTCCCAGATGTCCTAGAAACTTGACCAATAGGAGAAGAGACCAAACAGCATTTTATATCAATTATGTGCAAAACCCTGCCAATTATCTTCTCATATAATCCACATCAATAACTGAGAAGCACAAAAGATATAAACTCCCACCATCTGCTCTCACTACAGTAGGCTACGGAGAGCTTAGGCAATAACTCACATAGTAAAATACTCTGATACATTTATCTCGGATCATGCTGTGTAAGTGGGATTTGTGATTAAAAATATTACCACTATTAGAAAATATGTTTTCCCCTTTTAGGAAAAGCATTATCATTTCTCTTTTATTGCAATAGTAAATTAAAAGAACTACTGCCAGCTGTATAAAGAACAAAAACCACACTTCTTTCTTTTTCTCTGTAAATCTTTTTCCTGTTGATGTTAACAATACTAAGGCTTCTACAAAGAGAAAAGGAAAAACACTCTATAGCCTCCAGAAATTCATTGTTTTGACACCTGCTCAATTTTGAACCATGTTAAATGCTAAAAGAAAGATAAATCAAAGTATAAAACACTAACCCAAAGTGCTTACCTGACCCTAGAAAGGGAGGTATTTAAACACTACAGTTGCATATGAGAGCTGATACTTAAGAGTGATTCAATGTGACTTGTCCAAACTTTAGAGACACAGAACTGGCAGCTAGAAAAACTGGAAATGACTTCAAACAGTATTCCACTGAAAGTTCAGAAGACAGACAATTCATTCCTGTCTTCTACCTTGTCTGTTTTTTGCACTATAGCATAGTAGACTTGTCAAGATATTTCCACATACCCAATGGTAAAAACAGCTATATGTGTTTTACTGAAATTCTGTCCCAAGGGGAGACATAGCAATGTTTACTTTCTCTCTAAAGTTTCCAAGGACAAAGGCATGATTCTGCCAGAGAGCACTCTGGGAAAACTATGGCTTTATTTGGCGTCCTAAGAGAGCTTTAGTGAAGGTTACTTACAAGGCTCCTCCCCCTACCGGCAGGGCTTTAAATGCATTTATCCAGCAGAGATGAGACCCCTCTTCTAGTCTTCCCCAACCTATGTGCACTAGCATGTCTTGGATGTACTTGGAAGCCAAATACACATAAGGCAGTTCCCTCATGAACATCCCCTGCCCTCTAGGAGAGGTGTGAACAGTCAACCAGTCCCCCTAGTATGATCTTTTACAAGCAGACACTCCCCAAGATGGGAGTTGCTTGGTGAGGAGTACAGTTACTTGCAAAAATTATGCAAATGATCAAATTATACTGCCAATTCCCCTAAACATACTCGTGTTTTCTTTACCAACTCCCAAATTAGTTTGGTGACAAATTAGCATTTACAATGATAATTCTCACACATCTTAAATAAAGTACATTGTAATCGTTTCTTCAACTTCAGTAACATAATTTTGCAATTATGGCTTCAAAATTATACTGCGTGACAAACTTTGCCAATTGGTGATACATTACTTTAGAGTGAATTTTCTTCACTCTGTTGCCAATGAAATTTGCATTTTAATTGGAGCAAAATGTATGCTTCAGATGATTACAGAGGGTGAAGAAATGTAGCAGCTCAGATACTCAGTAACAGTACTCTTGTGCAGTTCCACAAGAAGATAGAGACAAAGGTTTGGAGATCAATGAAGGTTTTCTTACTAAAATTACCTTGCTTATCAGTGTGTACACACAGTTATAGTATCATATACTTTAGTATTCTTATCTACACATGTGAAAGTTGGCCAGCAAATATGGGAGAAAAAGCTTGACTCACGTTTTAAACTTTAAAAGAAACAATCCACAACATCTTCTAACTGATAGGGAATTATAAACACAGAAAAATCAGTCAAGCTATGTTTCAATACATTGGAGTTGAGATTTAAAAGTTCAGCTCGGAAGTAAATTGAAGACATATTTTCCGATCATTATTTTCAAAGCAGTTTCTTTTTCTTTGAAGTCCAGCACTAAATTTCTTACTGTATTTGAAAAAGTTCATCCTGAAAAAAAAATCTTAAAAATACGTGCTAGCAGTTTCCAAAAATTTAAATAACTGCTTAAAGCATGTGAAATTGATTAAAGTATCAGTGGTAGGCTGATTTTACAGATAGTCTCCAAGATTCACAGGCCTTTGTGTGTGTGCTATGCTTAATCATCTCCCCTTGGCTGTAGGCATGAGCTGTAAATATGAAGGGACAGCCACTCCTACAACATATTAAGTGCCTTTAAGCTACTTCAGTTCTGAAAATTGTAGATAACAGATAGCATTGCAAAGTAATTTCTTTATATACATATGCAGATGAATTCTCCCTAGTAGAAATTTGAGTGACTTCCTTTTCTCCTGTCAAGGAAGCTGTCCCATGGTTACCTGTAAACGACTGAATCTCTGTTTACTCTGAATAAATGTGCATTGATTTCTAAAAAAAAAATATTTTTCAATTGAGTTGAATATAATAGCTCTGTGATTCCTTTTTAATAATGGAAATTTCAAATATTGAAAGCATGTTTATTTTATTTAAACAATTAGTCATTATTTTGTCTTTTAGACTTCTATAAATTACTGTTAAGCACATGTCGCAAATCCATACATTAGAAGACTGGTCATGTTGGATTCATAGTTTGTGGGTAGAATAGGATACAGCAAGATCATGTGCCAAAAATTTAAAGATTTAGCATGTAAGTTAGAAAGAAAGCATCTTTCTAGCATGTGCTAAGTCTGGAGTTTAATTCTAAACACCACAATAAGCCTATAAATTAATTCTGTATGCTCAGTATATTATACGCATAATACCATAGCATTCTCAGATAATCCTCTTTTATTTACTCAATTTCATAAGTTTTAGGAAGGCAAATGGAGTCCCAAATATTGAATCCTAAATCAGCAACTGAAAATTCAGCAGTTTAAACATAAAACAATTTAAATTGTTTTTAATATTTTCCTTATTAAAACATAAGCATTCTAAAAGAATTCCAGATTCCACTTTAATCTGCATTCTATGGCTTTTGTGTTGGGTGTGCTTGTGTGTGTGTGTGTGTGTGTGTGTGTGTGTGTGTGTGTATGCACATGTATGGATGTATGTAAGGATGTAAATATGTGTTCAGGCATAGATGTACATATGTGTGTGTGCATAAGGAAGTCAGAGTTTCATTCATATGTTGAGTTTCATTCCTTAAAAGTCATTTGCCTTGATTTTTTTTGAGACAGAATCTCCCAGTGATAACTGAAACTCACCAATAAGCTTACAGATTCCCCCTGTATCAAATCCCTAGTACTGTTTGCTACTAGGAAATAAAAGTTGAGAGGGAGAAGAATGCCTATAGGAAGACATACATAAAGAGAGAACAAGAGACTAGAAAATACAAACAGATCATAAGGAAAGAGAGAGCTGATGCACTAGCTTTGAGCTGGAAGGAAGGGACCAAGATTGGCACTAACATCGACAAATTGGAGAAACCTCCAAAAACTGAGAAATGAAGAGAACACATTGTTCCACACATACTCAGAAGTGACTCAGCCCTCCTGAGTCATTTTAGACTTTAGATATCTTGAGTTATGCCATAACAATTGTGTGTATGTGTGTGTGTATTTGTTTTGTTATGTGTTTTTAGAAGGGCTCTCAATATGTATCCCTGAATGGTCTGGAATTCATCATGTAGACCAGAATAGGCAGGAAAACATAGAGATTCTCTTGAATCTGCTTCCTGAGTTCTGAGATTAAAGGCAAGTGCCTTCATAGAAACAATAAAACAGTATCAGGAAACTAACTAAAATGATCTTGGATAGTTACCATGGAAACCTTGTTATACTTATATTGCTACAGCATTGAGAATGTCTAAGAAGTTCAATGATGAAGGAGGATTACAGTTAATTATCTGTATTAAGTTTAAAAAAAAGTATTTTAGGAGCATTTTATGGAACATAGAAATACACTATAGCTAACAGAATGACAAGTACCACCAAATAATTACCTTTAGATCAAACATATTATACAGCATGATGACCTAAAGATGTGATACCTTTTAAGCATTTCCTAAAACTAGACAAAAAAGAAAATTATCTTTTTTTTGTAATTTAAATGTTACTGGCAACATAGCAAGATCTCAGAGATATTGAGGAGAATTTTAAAATTTACTAGCAAACATGGGACCAGGCTTGAGTTTTGCTTATTTGTTGTATTATTGGTATATCATAAAATTCAATTTCCAAATAAAATATATGATCCTAGGTTTACATTTCTCTCCTGACATAAACTCATGAATAATGTGGAAGGAATGCCACTATATAATAAGTAGCCATACATATTAAAGTGTTTCTGATATCTAAAACTTAGTTATACACAGAATGTCTTACCCTTGGACTGTTTTCTTCTTCTTCTTCTTCTTCTTGTTCTTCTTGTTCTTGTTCTTCTTGTTCTTGTTCTTCTTCTTGTTCTTCTTGTTCTTCTTCTTCTTCTTCTTCTTCTTCTTGTTCTTGTTCTTCTTCTTCTTCTTCTTCTTCTTCTTCTTCTTCTTCTTCTTCTTCTCCTTCTTCTTTGTTTTGTTTTTGGGACAAGGTTTCTCTATGTAGCCCTGGCTGTCCTAAAACTCACTTTGTAGACTAGGTTGTCCTCAAAGTCAGATATATACCTGGCTCTGCCTCCTGAGTGCTGAGATTAAAGGCAGGTCATACCATGCCCATCTTAGGGCTTCTTTCAATCATAGGCTATGAGTATACCAAAACAGTGAATGCTTTTCATCTTCTATAAAAAGCATTTATCTTTCATCACTCATCATAGAGAAGAAAACAAGTAACACAAAATATTAGCTGTACTTATGCATATTTAAAGTGGAATTGATAGGAAATACAACAGATAAGGCTTTGAGTACTAATACAGCTAAAAAATAAAATGTCACTCTTACTATTGTTGATTTCCCATTCTTCCCAGAGAATTCAATACATTTGCAGAATGAAAATCAATATATTTTGGATGTGAAGCTGTCTGAAAAAATAACCAGTTCCCATAAATTTAATTTGTTTTATGAATGTAGATTTATGTGATATAACTCAGGAATAAACTACCTAAGTGTTTAAAATTATACCATAAATTAATTTTATCATCTTTAGGTTTGTGAAAGATCACTCAAGTATTGTAATATTAATTTTTGTTAGTATGTATTTGAGTATATATTTGTAATTAATGTCATATCAAAAAGACTTATGTAATGAACACTTTGAAATACATTTATTAAAATGTTTCCTTAGATTTGAGTAAGCTAGGTCTAGTTTGTGGCATGGAATCTTGTTCTCAGCTGGAAGCATGGATCCCTTACAATTAGGAGTCCCTCTCCTATTGCATATGTGCCGTGATTCTTAAACTGTGGCACTGCATGGAATCAACTCATCATTATTTAAATAAGTACATCAATATTTTACTTAAAATTCAAGAATAGAAGCTTTGCATCTGGACCGTCAACTGGCAAGGATTTCTTTCTCATTTGTTTTTCTATCAAATGCAGTTATCATATTATCATAAAATATGCTAATAGCAGAACATTATCTCAGAAGAATGATGGGAATAATAATATAATGTATAAAACATCATCTCAATGTATGTCCCACTCTTTTGTACTCAGTTTTGTAGTCAATCCATGAATGATGTTAATAAAGAAAAAAATAAACAGGCATAGGAAGACTGCCACTGTGGACTGGGACTTTCTAATCGTGAATGTCATTAATTTAAAACTTAGTAATGCAAAGCCAGATAAATTAAGGCTCTCCCTGGGATGGTAACATCCTCATTCAATATATATAAAACATGTGGTATTTTAAATTACCAGTTAGCATCCTAAATGCATATTTTATTGCACAGGCTATATAATGATGCTAATTTAATGTTACCAGGAGAACTGTAACTTTTTGTTCTGACATATATGCTTACATTTGTTACTTTGTTGTTACATCAGCACTGAATTGCTACTGATGTTCATTTCTTGAGGTTATAAAAGAGCAGAAATATTTTTCAAAATACTCTGAGTTTTGGAAATATGAAAGCCCAAACGTAGTATTGCTGAATTATAAAATTTTGGGATCAGTAGTATTATAAAGGACCACTGTGCTCTTTAAAGAATGATGGTTTTCCATATTCAAGATAGATCCCTTATTTTCTTTTCATTGTGATATATTGTTGCAAGAATTAATATTTAGAAAACTTGCACCACTACTTCTCCATTTGCATTTTAATTCATGAAGAAAATAATATCATTTGTGACATTCTGAAAAATCAATGAAACTTAAGTGCTAGTTTATATTAATATATTAACACTAATGTTTTTCACCTTGAAAACCATTATTTTAAATCCAGTATGGTACTGTGGCTCTTGATAAAATATTTCAGGGAGGATTGGTGAGAAGGCTCACCAGAGAATGGTGCTTACAGCTAAAACTGAAGACTTAATTGATCCCTGTAACTCACATACATGGTGGACTGAGAGAAGTAACAGACAAGAATGGTCATCTGACCTCCACACATGCACCAAGGCATTCATGCATATGTACGCCACACCCACCCCACCACTCATACATAGCACACAAGGAAAGCAAACACATTAAAAATTACAGATAATTCTTTCATTTTATTAACACTTAAAAATATAGCAGAAATCTGGAGAGTAGGACTTAACATGTCCTCTGATTTTCTCGAAAATATCAATCTAACATGATTTTTAAAAATAAGTACATTATTACATTTATTTCTTTGGGGTAATGAAAGCAAATGGGAGAATTTGAAGACTAAAAGTATCTGTTAGGTACTGTTATGTAAACAATTTTCTAAACTCTGAAAACAATGATATCTTTAAAATTATTTTAGATACTTTAAATTGTTAATACGCTGGTTAGAGGCTCTTGGAAACATTTATCTTGAAAACCACAGCAAATCAAAATGCAAAGTATTAGAGCCCCACCCCAGTGTGTACATCTTTGAACACTCCAGACCCTAAGGCTAAGATAACACTGCTCTAAAAGAGGTAGAAGTTTGTAAGAGCAATAGTATCAGGGATTTTATAGTAAAATTGTCTCTTCTTGTAATATCAGAAAGAGTATATTTATTCACTCACCAATATGACTCAATCAACATGAGCTAAACAAGGATTCCATCAATGGACATGTCAAACTGAATGGGAAAAAGGCCATAAGGTTTCAACCCTATACAAAGAATCATAAGCAAGTGAGGAACAATGGGAGTGGGGGAAAGATGGTCTTCCCCAGGGAAGCACACACTGATCAGTTGTCCAGTGCCGAAGGTACAAGTAACATTATCAGAACTGCATAAGTTATATTTTGGACTATCTATCATCTATCTGTCTGTCTATCTATCTATCTATCTATCTATCTATCTATCTATCTATCTATCTATCATCTATCTATCTATCTATCTATCTATCATCTATCTATCCACCATCTATCTAGCTATCTGTAATTTGTCATCTATCTATCTATCTATCTATCTATCTATCTATCTATCTAGCATCTATCTGTCATCTATCTATCATCTATCTATCTACTATCTATCATCTATCTATCTCTATCTATCTATCAATCTATCTATCATCTATCTATCTTTCTATCTACCATCTATCTATCTATAATCTGTCATCTATCTATCTATCTATCTATCTATCTATCTATCTATATCTATCTAGCATCTATCATCTATCTGTCATCTATCATCTATCTATCTACTATCTATCATCTATCTCCAACTATCTATCTATCTATCTATCTATCTATCTATCTATCTATCTATCATCTATCTATCTATCTATCATCTATCTATCTTTCTATCTACCATCTATCTATCTATAATCTGTCATCTATCTATCTATCTATCTATCTATCTATCTATCTATCTACCATGTATCTAGCTATCTGTAATCTGTCATCAATCTATCTATCTATCTATCTATCTATCTATCTATCTATCTACCTATCATATATCTGTCATCTATCTATCATCTATCATTTATCATCTATCATCTATCTATCATCTATTTATCTATCTATCTATCTATCTATCTATCTATCTATCTATCTATCATCTATCTCTGTCTATCTATCTATCTATCTATCTATCTATCTATCTATCTAAGCATACAGTAACAATTAGTGAAAAGGAGACCATGAATAAGAAGGACAGTTAGGAAGATATATGGCAAGTTTTAAGGGAGAAGAAAGGGAAGTGAGAAATGTGATTACATTGTAATCTCAAAACTAAAATAAAAAGTTTATATATTGTTGAAATGTTATATTTTACATGAAAGTTAGGAGAAAGGACAGAAAAAGCTATCATAACTAATTTCTTAACTCTTAATTTGTGTCCTTTGCAAAAAAAATTATTATTATTTAAATAGTGATGATATGGTTCCTAAGTATAGAACTACAAATTGATTTGAAATAAATGAGAGAAAAAAATGTAGGAATTTGTGGGTTTATAATTGTAGAAATTATGAAAAATACATGTCAGGAAAATCAAATTGTCTCTATGAACATTGGCAAAAAGTTCAGCAGGCATGTTATTACCTGTTGAGAGAGTAAAAGATCAGAGATATTAAAAATAGATATATCCTCTATGTGAACTATGAATAAAAGGTATATTAAATTTGGATTTTGGAACAACTCTGGAGTATGGTGTGTGGGCTGTATCTCAGAATATTGATGTTAGTACTAAGAATTATATAAAGTCAAAATTGCATGCACTACTACACTTAAGAAATTAAAATGTGTAATTTGTTGTTGTCAAATAGATAAAACACATTTAACTATTAGTGATGATTTATTCTTTCCATTTAAATAATTCAAAAATAGATTATTTAAATATAAAAAATGCTACAAGAATACAATATGAAAAGATCTTAACATATTTTTGAGGACAGAGCCATAGAATTTACTTCCATGATCCTCCAACTGGGCTGTTTCCATGCACTTATTCCATATAATACAATGACATACCACATCTAGGAAACTGAGATAATTAAAACTTTAAATATGGGTAGAGTCATTTCGGGATTAATTGTGAGAAGGAAATCCCTTAATAAATTAGATTCTGTTGTCATTTGTGTGGGATAATGGTGCTTATATGTGTGTCTGCATGTTCGTTTGTTTCTCTATGTATGTGTCTCTTTCTCTCCTTTCTCTCTCTCTCTCTCTCTCTCTCTCTCTCTCTCTCTCTCTCTCCATGTTTGTGTGTGTGTGTGTGTGTGTGTGTGTGCACATGTATAATATGTATTTGCAATGGGAAAGGAATGAGGAACACTCAGAAAATGATACCATTATTGACAGAAATTTTTAGTTTATTAAAAATAGATTTTTATATAATATATTCTTCTTCTGTTTCCCCTTCCCCAAGTCCTCCCAGATCTTCCTTAGCTCCCAACCCACCAAAATTCATACCCTTTTTTGCATAATAATAATATGCATACCAGAATAGCATAAAACAAAGAATAAATCAAACAAACGAAAGGAACTAAAAAAAAGTACAAGATATACAGTCTTTTCAGCTTCAGGAATATGGACATGTTAATCAATGCAGTGGAATGTTCTATGTATTTTTTTTAATTTTTTTAAATTTTATTTATTTTTAGGAAAAAGTTTTTATTTTACATACCAGTCTCAGTTCCTCCTCTCTCCCTTTCTCTCACCCTCCCCACCTCCCCTAATCCCACACTCCATCCACTCCTCAGAGAGGGTAAGACCTCCCTTAGGGAGTGAACAGTCTGGCATGCTAAGTTGAGGCAGGACCAAGCCCCTCACCTCTGTGTCAAGGCTGAGGAAGGAATCCCCACCTAGGGATGTGTTCCAAAAAGCCATTTCATGCACCCAGGATAAATCCTGGTCCCACTTCCAGGGGCTCCCCAAACAGATCTAGCCACATTAACTGTCATCCACATTCAGAGGGGCTAGTTCGGTCCCATGCATGTTCCCCAGCTGACAGGCCAGGGTCTATGAGCTCCCACCAGCTTGGATCAGCTTCCAGAAAGCTAGCATTGTAAGTGAAAATAACTTGTAGAGATAGTGCAAACAAAATTGACACATATTTTCATCACTCATTAATTGCTCCTTGTGCATATTTATGTGAAACATCCTTCATGATGTGACAAAATCATGAAAATAAATGATAAATATTCTCTTTATTTGTCTTTTACTCTGCTACCAAAATTCAACTGTATTTGATTTTTTAAGTGCATGACTTGCACCATCTGTTAAAGAGCATATGATGCAACTTCATAGCAAATTAATTTCACTTACCCCCAAAAATATCTGGTCTCTACATGCAGTTCAGGATGGCCACTGGACTCCCTACAGAGCAAGCACATGCTGGGTTTGAACTTTGCAAAGTACTGGGATCAGAGATGTGTGCCTCCTCTCAGGCTATTCCTCTGCTCTTAACATTGTTAAATTTACACTCGTGTCTTCCATGAATAAAGCAAATTATTACGATAGAATGTCTAACTTAAGAACAAGAGATGGGGCTGGAGAGACGGCTCAGAGGTTAAGAGCACTGACTGCTCTTCCTGAGGTCCTGAGTTCAATTCCCAGCAACCACATGGTGGCTCACAACCATCCGTAATGAGATCTGGTGCCCTCTTCTGGCCTGCAGTCATACATGCTGTATACATAATAAATAAATAAATAAATAAATAAATAAATAAATCTTTAAAAAAAAAAAAAGAACAAGAGATGGTTCACACCTTTAATACTATCATTTAGGAGGCAGTAAAAAGGGATGGTCATAGCTTGAGCCTAATCTGGTCCTTATACTGAGGGCCTCGCTTCCCTGGACTTCAGAGTAGTTTTCTAGTTAAAAAAAAAAACAAAAAAAAACAAAAAAAAAAACTAAAAGAATAGACTCCAGTAAACTGTTCTCTGGCCCTCAAACATATTGTGTGTCATGAGCACACATGCACCCACACACAGATACACAAACAAAGAATAAATATAAAACTTAAAACAAAAATGAACATGAACATTATATAATTATTCTTAGTGCTACAAGTATATCTGTATTTGTGATGATCTATCTCATACTTTAAAGAGTAATACTCTGTAAATATAACATATTGGCATGATACTAATGATATTTTAATAAAGACACTGGAGTAGAAATCACAACCAATTAGTTTATTTATTATTTTAAAAGTAACTTATTGCCGGGCGGTGGTGGCGCATGCCTTTAATCCCAGCACTCGGGAGGCAGAGGCAGGTGGATCTCTGTGAGTTCGAGGCCAGCCTGGTCTCCAAATCGAGTTCCAGGAAAGGCGCAAAAAGACACACAGAAAAACCCTGTCTCGAAAAACCAAAAAAAAAAAAAGTAACTTATTTACCTGGATCTAGACTTAGAATAGATTGGAGACTGAGAGAGAAATTTCCTGGAGTCAGAGAGTTTATGTTCTAATAAGGGAAGCATTATTGAATACAAAATAGTATGGGATGGTTTCACCTAGTAACAAAAAGCAGTTTATACAGAAATTCCTAGAAGTATAGGATAGAAACAAAAGGGGAACTAGAGATAGTCATGGGTAAGGGATGGTACTAGAAAAACTTACATTTGCATTTGTACTAGAAACTGTTTGCATTGCCAGGTGCCTGGGGAGAGAAGGTCCCTGTGCAGAAGATAGATGGACATGGTCAGTGCACATGGTAAATATGTATGAAAATAGTAGAGTGAACACCATAAATATACAGAGTCCACATTTCAATATTTAAAAACAACAACAAAAAAACCCAATGATATGAAAAATGTGCTTTCCCGGTGGATCTAGACTAGTATTTCCTTTAATGGTAATTAACTGAGTAAATCATGAGTGAATACAAACATCTGTAAGACCGATCCACATATTATATAGAATTAAACACTAAAAACAGCGTGAGTGTTAAACATATAGAGCTCTTTTTCTTTTCTGAAAATTGCAACGAAATGAGACATGATGCATTTTTTTATGAACAAGCATTTGCAAAAAAAAAAAGGTACCTCATTCAGAACTTCACACATATTACATAGAATTATCAATTAAAGTTTGAAAATCACATAATTTTGTAGTGTTTATATTTCATAATATGAACTTATTTGATATCCATTAGAAATATATGTTGCTTGTATGTATATGGTTTCAGGGCTGATCACTTAGTATTGATTCTCATCCCAGGGAGAAAGTATTTCTCCTGCTCACCACATTCCTTAGTTGCCTGCGGTTCCTTGTCTAGGAGTGGAACCACCGGAGATTTGCCTTCCCCATGAACATGGCCACTGGTGTTGTCATAAACTCAGAAACTCAACCAGTGGGATGCATTTCAAGTTCTGCTTGGTTGCTAAAAAGAAGTGTGGTCCTACAAAGTTTTGTTTGACATCACAAATTTGCTATATAGCACTCTGTGTTTAGACATGAAACATGTCCTATCAAAGTATTTTACGGATTGGTGGGAATATGGTAAATATTTTCAAATAATACTTGGCTTTCAGGGGAGAATGGATTTCTAATTTTGGATAACCATTCTATATTATGGGAAGAGTTAATAGGAACAATGAAGGCAGGAATTAAGCACATTGCAAACTAAAACCCTTATTTCTATAAAAAAAAATTCTGTAGAACTTAAAAGAAAAAAAAAGCCTATAATACTTATAATTCTTGTTTCTTTAATATAAGATGAGGGAAACAGGCAATACACTCCTAGTTTTTAATACAAATTACAATAAACAAAAGCTGAAACTTATCATTGAGGACATTAAGAAAACTATTTTAAAAATTGACATGTAGACCTGTATTTTACACTTATAGAATATGCTAGATATTAGATGTTATGTAATATGCATTTGTGTATGTAAAATATGCTCACATATGGAAAGGGAAAATAAAAGTTTTTTCCTATGGGTTTATAATATATTACTCTTATTTATCTTTTCTAATAAATAGTTACCAATTTCTACACATTGTCTTTTTTTATACACCAAATTTTGTTCAGCACATTACAAAACTACCATGACAAACATATGTGTAACTTCCTTTGCCTTTATTTTACTCAATTTGAAAATTTATCAATGATGTTATAGTCGGTGCCCAAGGCTTTTAGCAAAATAAATGATTTTCGAAATTGTTTTAAGAGTGGTTTAGATAAGAACAGGCTGATTGCGCTTAAATTGATTTCCTTTGGTGCAAAATGTACATTCTGTTAGAAAACAATTTCATGTAAGAATTATGTCTGTCCTCTAATACTTTGACAAAGACTTACATCCAAAATATCAACTAGGCATATATGGCAGTCAGAAATCTCTGTTCTTCTTCCCAGAGCACTTCCAGTTCTGGTTATTTGATGCCTTTGACCTTTTGTGACTTATTGGCGGCTATCACTATAGCAGCTCCCATTTGTAAGACTCACTGGAGGTAATGAGTTAATTAAGGGAAGTCATTTCCATGACATGGGATCTCTAATCTATAACTTCCAGACATGTAGCTGAGCCAACAGAGGAAAAAAATCAAATTAATGTATTCTACTTTCTAGTTATAGACTGGGGAAAGAACAACTAGAAATAGTAGCCATCTGACTTGAAATTGACACGTGTCCACAAAAAATGGCAAAGTTGAGTGTTGGCTGGGGAACTTGGGGTGTTTTCTACCATAAATGAAAGGGAATTGCTGCAATAACCAATATTTTATATTTATCAGTTTACCAGGGAAGACAAAGTTGTAGACTAGAATCATAACTGTATGATGCTTTGTTATATTTAAATTCATATCTCATCTGTGCTTCTGCCCAGCTAGCATCTAAAGCACCGAGTACTATCACCTAGTACCATGTGTTTGTATGAGCCCTGAACAAAGGAGACATGGAGCATGGGTGACACAGACTACTTACTGCTAACAGTCTTGGAGGTAAAAGCAGATGGTAACAACGAGAATTGTGGGAACTTTGAAGAAAATGGAAAATAGATCATGGGATGACTTCATAAGAGAGGACAGATACTAGTCAGGAGTTCCGCAGCAGAGCAGAAAGTGGTGCCGAAAGCACCTTTCAGTGCAATGTGACCTTGTGGATGTAGCATTTCCCAGGCATACAATTCTATACCTCAGTTCTATTTTCACTTTATCCAAACTTCCTCCCTCCTCTCCCCTGTGCTCTTCTCCTCTCCTATGCTCTTCTACTCTCTCTTTCTTTCTTTCTTTCTTTCTTTCTTTCTTTCTTTCTTTCTTTCTTTCTTTCTTTCTTTCTTTCTTCTTTCTTTTTCTCTCATATATAATATGCATATATATATATATTAATCTATGATATTCAAAACAAAATAGTCTTTTCACAATATGATAACCAAATAGGTCAATTGAGCATAACATTGAATTTAAGAGCCTATCTACACCTTTATATTTAGTTTATGTCAACAAAGAGAATAAGGTAGTGAAATGGAGATGTAATTGCTTCTAAAAAGCAGTCCTGAGTCTTTGATCATCCATATCAAATACCGGGGAACTAAATACAACTCATAAAGCTATAGACAACATTGAAATGCATACTGACATATTACTTTGGGGAAATAGTTCAGATGGATTAAACTGAACACAAATTACAAATTAAGTGTTTGCTTTTTAATCAAAGTTGTAAATTTACTTAACAAATAACATTTTTAGATTCATTTATTCATTTTATTTAGTCATTCAGTTTTTCTTATGTGCATGTGTGTCAATGTCAGTTTGGACACATGCCTGAAATACCTGAAGAGGCCAAAATTAGGTGTCTGATCCTCGGGAGCTAGAGGTACAGGCTGTAGTGATGATGACTTTTGTGGGTGCTGTGAGCCATGACTTGGTGTTCTGCAAGACTATAATATGGTTTTAATCATTGAGCTACCTCACCAGCACCACAAAAGACAATTTAAAATCATTTAAATGCCTAGATGCCTATCAACTGATGAATAGATAGTGAATATGTGGTATATTTACAAAGTGAAATATTCAACTGTTAAGAAAAATAAAATTTTCAGGAAAATTAATGGAGAAACAATCATCCTATGTAATGTAATTCAGATTCAGAAAACAAAACCGAACAATTGTGGTTGTGCACCCCAATAAACTTATCTTGGGGTCAGAGAACAGAACAGCCACTATATTAAACATAGCACACACCTTTAATCCTAGCATTCCAGAGGCAGAGATCCATTCGGATCTCTGTGAGTTCAAGGTCACACTGGAAGCAGTGAGGCATGGTGACAGACACTTTTAATCCCAGCACTTGAGAGCTCAAGTCTTACTTGGGAAAGACACACACCTTTAATTCCAGGAAGTGATGGCAGGAAGCAGAAAGGTATATACAGCATGAGGACCAGGAATTAGAGGCTTTTAGGTTTTTAAGCTTGTGTGCTTTTAGTAGCAGTTCAGCTGAGATCCGTTCGGATGAGGACTCAGAGGCTCCAGTTTGAGGAAACAGGATCAGCTGAGAAGTCAGCAAGGTGAGGTGATCTTTCAGCATTCACCCCAATACCTGGCTCGCTCCAGGTTTGTTTTTACTAATAAAACTTTTAAGATTAGTGCTACAAACAACAACAACAGAAAAACATTGCTTGATGACTCTCAAGTGTGGATGTTACCGTTGCACCCATAGTATTGTGCATGCCGGTGGTTGATAAAGTTTGTAGCTGGGTAGGGCTGTCTGTTGCCTCCCTCTTTTGGAAGCTTGTATTGTGTCTTGTTACCATGAAAGCTAGTCCCCAGGGAGGGAGAATTCACATCAGTTCCAGTTCAGGAACACACTAATTTATTGTTTGATGCAAAACAGTCAGCCCTTAAACATACAAGTTACATGGACTCAAAAGGCTATATTAAGGAATATATATGTGTATACATATACATATATGCATCTATGAATATGAATTAATGATTATGAACACAAATGACAAAAAGAGGTGAGGAATTTGAAGGAGGGCAGGGAGGTTTATACGGGAGGCTTTGAAAGGAGGCAATGGAAAGGAGAAACATTGTAACTAAATTAATACCTCAAAAAATTTAAAAAGATGGTATGCTAGCTTTTAAGCTTCAGATACATATGTTTCATTTAGAATACCTACAGAGGCTAGATACCTATTAAGAGACCAAAGGCATGGGATAGGATGTTCCAAGGAAGAAGAGACATAATATAAGTTATAAAAGGACAAAATGAAATTGGAACAAAAGGATTAAATGGGGTGGGAGATAGGAGGGAATACAGGAAGGGATAACTGAAAACAAATGACTTTGGAAAGACATATAGAATCCTATAACTACAGAAGCTGTGTAACATATGTATTTAAATAAAGAGATTTCTGTTCTCATATAATGATGGGGGACAATAGCCAAATGGAACATCATATACTAAAAGTAAAACCTGGAAGTCTAGGAATGGGTGATATCATTTTTAGTGCAGTCCCAAATTCTCCAACACTAAACAGTACAGGCTATTGGCAATGCTTTTGGTTATGAACTAAACATTAATAGTAACACTCTCATGGAAGATTCAGCAGGCTTATGTCATAGAACATGGAGAAATCAGGCTAGTATTCAATTGGAAGCTTCTTCCCCTCTGGATGGCATTCATAGTGGTGGAAAATGCTGTATGCTCTACCACAGGAGAAAAATAATCATCCATCTATTCTAGCTATGAACCTTCTGAGCTACAATAATAATCTTCCTACATGATATGAGCAATAGGGCAATGGTGGCATGGATGAAATGGGAGTAGCCAAACACTTTCTGTTTGGATTTAAGGGGCATTCTGGAGACCAAGAGCTGAGACTTGAGGTCTAGGATAAAACATACTGTTACTTTGCTGAATGAACGTAGCAATGAAGCAACTTCTAATGACCTATGGCTATAACCATATATCAGTCATTAGAGAAGCTTCTTCTTGCTGTAGATCATTAACACAGAGATCCTCAACTGGACAATGTGAAAGACATAGGAGTACCCAATCCTAGTTAGGATATGCCAATATCTTCGCCCAAATAGACTGGGATCACGATATCTTCCCCCAAAGAGATTATGCATTGGGATCAGTGCATAAATTGGAAAAGAAAGTTTGCAAGAGTCAGAGGTAGAGACTAATGTCAACAAAACTGTTTTACAGATGAAATAGGGTAGAAGATACGAGTTCACAGAGACTGTGGCAGCATGCATAAGACCTACCCGGTACTCAAAGTAGATAAAGAAACATCAGTACAGAAGAGGAAAAGTGGGTACGAAGCCCCATGTGTAGCCAAGGGGCTATTTGCAATTGATAGCTGCTGGGAGAGGAAAATCAGTTTTCTCCAATGGAGGTATATCAACCACACCCCAGGACAGACAACTTCCCTTTATTTAACTAGAGAAAGAATGTAAGGTTGTGTGGATAGGGATGTGGAGGACTCTCAGGAGGACCTGGGAAAGGGAAAATAGGAACATCAAAACATAGTTTGTGAAATTCTCAAACACCAAACTAAAATGTTAAAACATAATTTCAAAAATGCACAAACTTAGACAAAGTATAGTAAGATAAATGTCCAGTAAAAGGCCTTAGTATGAAAATATTGATAATTCACGACATGAAGTTGGGAAATGGGAACTTGATTTTTTTTAAAGGGGGGCAATTTTTAATGTTATTTTATCAAAAAGAATTGTATGTTAAAATTAGCATAAGAATGAAAATAGTCAATATCAGTGAGATGGAAGCTGAAACTTTAATTGTTTGACGTGTAATAGAATATATAGATGGAAAGGAAGAAATGAATGAGCAGGAGAAAGAGGAGGAGGAAATGTTTCAGAGAATACTAATGATTGTCATAATGGACATGCCTGTGTGTTGCTGAATAAGATGCAAAATTATGGAGTTACTGCACAGTAGAGTATCACAGTGTGAATGTAGATAGTTTCCCATGAAAGTCTATATGTTTAAAGGTAGCTTTCTAAGTCATGATTTTGGGAAAGACTGTGCACTTTTAGAAAATTTGCCTTATTGGGGGGTTAAAGTATTTGGCTACATGCTCATGACAGGGATCTTGGGACCTCATCTGCCTTTCCTTTTGTTTTCTCATCTAGGATAGAAATTGTTTGTTCTGCCATATTGTGTTACAGATTTTTTTTTTCCTGGAGAGATGGAAGAAATATATCTATTCAACCCAAAAAGGAACCCATGGCAGGACAAAAAACAAATACACCAATGTCCAGCTTGATGAATTAGTGGGGTTTTTGTTTAGGAATAAGACTTAATTTATTCTGGATTCGTTTTGAGTGATGATTTAGGTTTTACCACATTTAGGTTGGAACATGGAATCATTTTTATGAAGATGTTATAGTTTTATCAAACAGAGAACGTCATAATTCGAGGCAAGTTTAAAATACATTGGTGGGCCGGGCGGTGGTGGCGCACGCCTTTAATCCCAGCACTCGGGAGGCAGAGGCAGGCGGATCTCTGTAAGTTCGAGGCCAGCCTGGTCTCCCAAACGAGTTCCAGGAAAGGCGCAAAGCTACACAGAGAAACCCTGTCTCGAAAAACCAAAAAGAAAAAAAAATACATTGGTGGGTATATTAGAGAGGAAGGTACAGCAAGATAAACAAAACCTTTCTATAAGCACCATGTGCTATCTGGGCTTTTGGGTGGTGGGGAGCTCGTGGTATCCTAAATTAATAGAATTCAGCAGGATTTTATCTTCTCATCATAGTATGTTAATTATAACACAGAGCTGAGCAAAGAATGGCTGTTCCAAAGTCTAGAACTAGCCCACTTAAAGCAAGTAGCCTGCAACATGCTAATCTCTCCACAGTACCAGTGAGTTTTTATTGTGTTTCTGAACTGCAGGATGGGTAGGAAATTACATGCAAAGGGCAGAGTTGACTCAAAAGCAGCTGCATCATTGAAAAGCCCACTCATCCAGACACAGCTCTGGAGATTGCTGCGCAGCTTGCAGACCCTCATCAGGTTCTAGAATTCTCTCTGACATTCTACTGTCAGTCTCTTTTCCTAGTGGTTGTTTAGTACTTTTAATATGGCTAGAGACAAGTCCTGTGGAACTGTCCAAGAAACTGTATTTCCAAGCATGTGACTTTTGTTTATCTTCTGAGGCTCCACTTCTCTTCTGGAAGGGAAGTTCCAATTCAGAGAAAAGTTTCATATATCACATACTTCTATTTTCGACATCTGCAATCCTTATTAGAAGACAAAAATTTGGGGGCAACATGGACATAGAATAGAAGTCCTGAAGTCATAATCTAAATATGCCTTTTATCACCACAAATTATGTGTGATGTCCTTGCAAAGATATTTTTTCCACAATTGTTTAAGACAGCTGAAATTAAAATTGTTCACCAGGGAAAATAAATAAAATTTTACCCAGTGAATGGACAATGTCAATGTTGTTATATGCATACAACAAAGCATGATGAAATAATAGAAAAAATGATACACTGATACATAAATCCTGTCTAAAACTCAAAATTAGCATGATACATTAAAATAATAAGCATGAAGGAAAGCTATATAGTGTGTAATACAGTGTAGATTGAATATAATACATTCAAGATAAGGAGCTGTCAGGACAGGAATCTAATCAGCAGTTGCCAAGGGCTGGGTTAGTGTAAAGAGAAAATAGAAAGGGACAAAAGAGAAGCTGAAAGAGAGATAAAAATAGCAGTGCCTTAATTGTGATAGTAATTATACTCAGGCATACATTTCTACAACCTCGTCAACGTGTGACTTAACCATGAATGTATTATATGAAAGTAAATGTTAGTAATAAAATAAATTTTTAAAGACTTTGGTCTTGAAGACATAAGGAAATACTCTGTATATGAAAAGCGACATCTAAGTCTTGTTATATATACAAGTTGTATGGAGTGGTAGAAAGCGATAGATAGGGGCAGGCCTTACTGAACCCTGGTCTGGGGAGATGGATCAGTGAGTAAGAACACTTGCTGTAAAGACAGGAGGACCTGAAAAAGCAGGTGGGGAAAAGCAGGGCAGAGTGGCACTATCAGCTCAGTACAGTGGAGGTACAGAAGAAGAAGACCGCTGGTGCTTGCTGGACATCGGGCTGGATCCAGGATTCGATGAGGTACTCTGTGTCAAGGAGATACGGCACATAGTGACAGACTTTTTTCTTTTGGTTTCCACTTGATTATGGGTACAAGTATCCATACACTTAAGCATAACATACACACACAGACATACACACACAGACACACACACAGACACACACACAGACACACACACACACACACACACACTTGCTTTTTTTTTTGAAAAGAAGAAACATTGTATTTGTGTAGAGATGATGAATTAAAAATACAACAGAGACTACAAAGTATAGACACAAAGAGTGTAATAATGATCAAATATGGCAGTGTCATTATGAATAGAATATAGAGCTCACCCCATTACTCACAAGATAGACTAAAATGTCCTTTAACGAGTGAAAACTCTCCAGACTTCTTTAAGTCTAATCGTACAGTGTAATTCTTAAGATCACAGCAGAACAGGACTATACTGGAGCCAACAAATTTAATCTAGGGTATTCACCAATCTGATTACCGAGGTAGGCCAGCTCTCCACTATTGCTAGTAGTCTAAGCTGGGGTCATCCTTCCTGGGAACTTTCCTAGCACCAGGTTTTTCCCTATCCTCATGATGTTTCCCTCTATCAAGATATCTCTTCCTTTACTCTCCCACTCTGGCCTTGTTCCAGCTCAACCATCCCATTCCCTTATGCATAAGTGAGACAGTAGTGTAGCTTGGTCTGTCAAAGGGGCCCCTGGCAGTGAGATCAGGATCTATCCCTGGTTCATGAGCTGTCTTTTGGAGCCCATAACCTAGGGTGGGACACCTTGCACAGCCTTGATGCAGGGGGGTAGGGGCTTGGACCTGCCTCCACTAAATGTGCCAGGCTTTGCTGACTTTCCATGGAAGGCCTTACCTTTTTGGAGAAGGGGATAGGGAATGGGTTGGGAGGGAAGGCTTGTGGGGAGCAGGAGGGATGAAAGGGGGATCTGCGGTTGGTATGTAAAAATGAATAAAAACATTCTTAGTAAAGAAACAAAAATAAAGACAAAAAATTAATCTAGGCAAGGTAAAGACTCCCATAGACCTTTTCATACATGCCACAAGTCTCGTACACTTCAGCAGTGCCGTCTGATATTTGATCACAAATAAAGATCAAATCGTCGTTTCTATTGATAGTACATAATTACGGTTGATAAATATTGGTAGTTCTGCTGCTACGAGGATATATCAGACAGTCCAAGACAATCTTTTGTATTCATTGCTTACATACTTAGGATAAGTATATTTATCTTAAAATTTCATACCAGAACACATAAAGTCTCTATTTGTACTGAACAATTTCTGGTGCAACGTAAGCTGCCCTTATCATAATTTTCACCCACTTCGCCTAGTCAGCTGGCTAGGTCATATTTATGTGTCTTGAAATGTGGCTAACACTTTTTCTTTTTCTGATAAAGCAGAGTTTGAAAAAAATAGGGTATCAATCCTCTAATCAAGAAACTATTATGTAATTTCTGGGACTCTTTCAGGTTTCCTTTGCACTTTGGGCATGCACAAGGTGAAGTAATGTTTGTATTTTAAAGGTTGACATTCTATTAGATAATGATTAATTTAAAAAAAAATGAATGAATGTTGAATAGTCTTCACTCACTGAAATTAGTATTAAGTATTTGAAATTATGGATACAATGTGACTCTAATTCCAAGGGAGAGACTGTGAAGTTACATTAATTTGAAATTCACAAACGACTATCATTAAAGAAATGACACAGCAAACTGATCAAGTATTATTGGTCATATATATTATTTGTTATTTGATTTGTTGTGGAAGTCTCTATAACCCTTGTCTTTTATTTTCCTTCATTCAAGGTAGTGGAAGCCAACCTTATGTTTGGTATGTTAAATTAACATATCAGTATCTGCAAATAAAATCGTGTGTAGATTAAAGTGGTTTCTTATTGACTTTACACAAAGTTCTGATTGAATAAGGCCTTCCCTGTAATGTAGTCAAAGGATTATATATATATATGAAGGCTTACCATAAAACATTCCACAAATAACCCTAAAAATTGTCTCATTTGCCATATCTGAACAAGTAGGGTTTTCCACTAAGAGTTGATGTTTTACGTGTTTCCATGGAATTTATAGAAAATGTGACAGGTAATACCTTATCATGTTTTGGCTTAGCAAAGACATATCAGTAATAGGATATGGATGTAGGAATACAAGTTTTGAGGAAATTATTTTCAAAAGAAAAACATTAGGACAGATGCAGTATAATTTATTAAAAGATACGCCTGGATGGAAGAATAGAGGAGTCGGGATAGAAGAAATACAGAGTTCCTTAACTGAGCTTCCTAATAAATCTCATGTAATGTTCTATATTTTATTAGCAGATGTTATTGCATTAATATCAACTAGGAATTTGTTATTAAAAACACTCTAATACATTATCTAACCTCAAAAACTGCAGTCTTAAAGGAACATATCTTTACCTACTTTTCCTTACTGTATTTTTTTTTGTATTTGTGCTTGCTTTTAACTCAGTTTATTCCCTTAGAAAAACTTATTTTTGAATTCATCTTGAGGGAGCTTTGGATTGGCACTGGTACATAAAATGTCAGTGAGGATATGTGGATAATTAATGCTGACCACATTGACAGTGTTGAAATCTGAGGATGTGAAAGGATAAGAACAATTCCCATGAAGAAGAGAATCAGGCAGGGTCCCTCTGAGTGCCCCCGTTGTTATTGGAAAGAAAGTGGGAAATAGTGTAATACTGGAACCTATAAATTTTTTATGAAATTCTTCTTCTTGGTGCCAGGATATAAATCGAGTGTGGCATGGAGAATTCTGAATGATTTGTGATCCATAAAATATCATAAGCTTCTTCCAGTCATGGGGTCTCTTTCTTGACCTCAAGAAACTAAGACTATGATGAAAAGGATGGTTGTGGATAACCTACCTGGTCAATACAGTCCCACAATATAGACCTAGTGCAGCTTACCATCAACTCCAGTGTTATTTTCCTTCAGAGTAAATGAAACTGATAGCAATTAAAAACTGGTATAGTAATTCAGACTGTCAGGATTTACTTTTGTTATTTGAAAAATAAAGTGGTAGAACGTTCGATAAGAGAATGTGACACATTTTTCAATAATTGTTAAGGTCAAACACTCATCATGGGTAGAAATACTTTCAGAGAAAATTAGCATTTGGGGGTAGACAGTTTGGTTTCTTGTACATTGATATTCTAGATATGAGCATTTATAAATTATTTTTCACTAACATTACACAGTCAATTGTATTATGTTGATGAACAATGCAAATTTCCAGTCCACTTGCATTTCCTTAGCAATTTGGGATAATATAACTTTCTGAAAATGAAACTCCTCTATTATGAGCTACAATAGGGTTATTTTATATTTCTTTCCTCAAGTGTAGGCTCCGGAAATTTGTTGGAGAAAGGAAACTATTAAATTTTATAAAGATATTTGAGAATTTTTATAAGTACTTTTAGATGCTATGGAATGCATATCAAATATGCATTAATAAGGAAAAATGTCCAAATTATTTTCCTGATTAGTTTCCTTGGGCTTTGGATTAATAACTGAAATATGTTTTGAGTCTTCATTAGATTCCTTTATTGCAAATATCTTTGCCCTTTGGAAACAAACTAATATAATTTCTACCTCCAAATAAAGTTTAGAATGTATATAATGAGCACATTTTAGGTTAACATATATTACTGGGTGGCATGAACAAGTCATAAGGTGATTTATTAAAAATGTATCTATAAGTGATATAAATTATTAATTCAATAATATATTTTATTCTCAATTAAGAAGTAATTTATACATTTCAGTTCCTCCTCTTTCTCAAATGTTAGATTTATCCTGGAAAATAATCTAAAAATTAAATGTGCTCCAATGAATAGGCATGAGTTTATGTGTATGTATGCTACCTGTACTTCAGAGAACACTCTGTATTAGTATGTAGCTCTTTTTATAGAATGGAGTTACATATTAGTTCTTGCTCTTCTATTTGGATGATGCTAAGACAGTTTCTAGTTCTCTTCTAGTTCTTTTTGGAATTGAGTAAGAAGAAAGTGACAGACTTCGGAATCGGGACTAAGTGGAGCTAGTAACAACTACCCTGCCCAAAGCACTTTTTTCTCAATTAGAACGCATGTAGAAAATCATGACTTTCTGGACCCTTAATCAGAATGGAGGGTGGTTAGTTTGATTTCCTCCTTACACTTTCAAATATGTTCCTGTATTCAACATGGATAGATGCTGTGGGATGGTCTGTATGTCAAATTGCTCTGACTGGTCAATAAATAAAACACTGATTGGCCAGTGGCCAGGCAGGAAGTATAGGCGGGACTAACAGAGAAGAGAATTCTGGGAATAGGAAGGCTGAGTCAGAGAGACACTGCCAGCTGCCCCCATGAAAAGCAAGATGTAAGGTACCAGTAAGCCACGAGCCACGTGGCAAGGTATAGATTTATAGAAATGGATTAATTTAAGATGTAAGAACTGGATAGCTAGAAGCCTGAGCCATTAGGCCAAACAGTTTAAACAATATAAGTCTCTGTGTTTACTTGGTTGGGTCTGAGCGGCTGTGGGACTGGCGGGTGACAGAGATTTGTCCTGACTGTGGGCCAGGCAGGAAAACTCTAGCTACAGATAGTTCCTGTGTTCATCACTACTATGAAAACACACAATTCATTTCAACTATGGAGATGCATGAGAGAGAAATACAGTTGCTACATTATTAAAAAGAGCTCAGTGAAGACATGTTATAGTACAGTAACAACTTGTAGAAATATTCACTGAATCCACTTGTCAATCACCTTTCTCAACTTTCTGCCAATGTTTCATGCCAAAGGACAGTGTAGAAAATCCACTGATAATTTTCAAATAAAATAAGTATAAATTATCCTTTAATAATGCTAATGTTTCCCCAAATGATTATTAGTATGTTTCAGATTACTTGGAAGCCATTAAATAATTCCTAAGTCTGCTTCCACCTATTGTCTCAAAGACACGGAGTCATTTTGATAGTTAGTTATAAAGAGTGTGCTTTCTTGTAATTTGAATAAATAACTAAGGTAACAATTTTAGATACTCATTGGGATATATGATCATCATTTTTCCTTTTATATCTATCCTAGGTCAGTCTTTCATCAGGTATGATATTTGATTATTGGAGAGATTCAAAAACATATCCATATTTCAAGATTTTGCTTCCTTCACATTTCTGATACTTGGCTATCAACATTCATTGCACCTGTTTATTTCCCATTTCTATATTTATTGGTTTCCTGGAGAGGAACCTGCTCTGCCTTTCTAAAGTAGATAAATGATGTGACATTTCATGCCCTTTTGAGATATGTTATCTGTCTCCACACTCAAATTAATTTTTGTTGACTTTCACCTGCCTCTGAAGGTAACTAAACCTCTTAAATATACTAACATTCATTTTTGTTGTATACAGATTTATGCCTTTTTTTTTTAAAGTGTCTCACCCTGAGATTCTGGCTCACCTCAAAATTGTTATATATTCTAGTTTGAGCTTGAATTCACAGAGATCCTCCTGCCTCTGTTTCCTTAGTGTTGCAAATAAAGCCATGTGTGAAGACACTTGACATAGGTGTTGAAAATTATGTACAGTACCATTTCACCTTCCCAGTTTTACAGCAAATGATTCCATTATAACAGAATTATACTGCTTCAAGAATAATTCCTTTAGCATATAGAACTTAATTCCATTCCTAGAGAATAACATAAATAGCATCAAGAAATATGTAATCTTCAAATAAAAAAGCACAGTTCATTATAATATTTTTGTAAAAATTATTAGTTTAGGCAAATTCAGTAGAGGCAAGTCCAAGACTTTATCCCTGCCTCAAGGCTGCACGAGGTGTCCCATCTTAGGTAGTGGGCTCCACAAAGCCCCCTCATGCACCAGGGGGCCTCCCAAGTAGATCAAGTTACACCACTGTCTCGCCATACAAAGGGCCTAGTCCAGTCCCATGCAGGCCCCACAGCCATTGAACCAATTTTCATGAGTTCCCTCTGGTTTGGTTTGGTCATCCCTGCATGTTTCCCCATCATGATCCTGATGCACTTGCTCCTAGAATCCCTCTTCTCTCTCTTTGACTGGACTCTGGAGCTCTGTCTAGTGACTGGCTGTGGACCTCTACATCTGCTTGTATCAGTCATTGGAAAAAAAAGTTCTGTGATGACAGTTAGGGTATTCACCAATCTGATCTCTGGGGCAAGCCAGTTCAGTTTATGCACCCTCTCCACTACTACTAGTAGCCCAGGCTGGGGTCATCCTTGGGTATTCCTGGTAACGACTCTAGCACCAGGTTTTTCTCTATCCCCGTGATGTCTCTCTCTATCATGGTATCTCTTTCATTGTATTCCCCCTCCCTCCCTGTTCCAACTCAACCATCCCATTCCCTTATGTTCTCATCCCCTATCCCCTACCCTCCATTGCCCACCCCTCACCCCAGTTTACTCATGGAGATCGTATCTATTTTCCTTTCCCAGGGCAGTCCATGCATCCCTCTTTGGGTCTTCCCTGTTAGTTAACTTCTCTGGAGTTGTGGGTTGTTGACTGATTACCCTTTGCTTTGTATCTAGTATCCACTTATGAGTGGGTACATACCATGTTTGTCCTTCTGAGTCTGGGTTACTTCACTCAGGATGATATTTTCTAGTTCCATCCATTTGCCTGGGGGGCAGGAGGAGGAAAGAGGGGGATCTTTGATTGGTGTGTAAAATGAATGAAAAAAAATTCTTAAAAAAAAAGAAAGAAAAGGTGCCCTCCCCCAAACAGGCACTAAAGAAAAATGAAATATTTTAGTGTCAAAAGATTATTAGTTTATTACATTAATAAAAATTGCTGATTAGTATTATTATTTTAATATCTATAAGTTTATTAATATGCCATTTAAAGATAGCTATATTACACACTAATTATTATGAGTAAGATAAATATTATCTTTCAACCTTCTTATTAAAAATTACCTAGTTGTTTGATGGCACATACAATACTTTGTTATTGTATTAGAAAATAAATGAACAGATAAATTACCAAGTTAAATCAAGTTGATTTCCAATATCACTGTAATATGTGTTTTTTCTTTCATTTTTCCATTTTTTGTTTTGTTTTGTTCTGGTTTATTTGTATGTTTGTTTTCTACAGAGACAGAAAATGGCATAGATTGAAAGGGTTGGGAGGTGGGGTGGATCTGAAAGGAAATGTGGGAGGGGAAACCTTAATTAGACTATGCTGTATAACAATTATTTTCAACAAATTAATAATATTCCTCATTTCAAGAGACTTATTATTGATTTTGATCTTTTCTCACTTTTTTTGATTATTTGCTTTTTGAGTTACTTAAGAGTACTTCATAAAATACACCTTCACATCTCTCACAAGGCAGAAATGTGACTGAGTACTTTATATTTAACCCATTATTTTCCTACTTCTTCCAACATAACATTTTTGTTGATTGTTTGGTAATTTCATACAATGCATCCCGATCACACTAGCTTGGTCTCCAATGGCAGCACAGTACAAGGAATCAGTTTATGGTGATATTTTATTTGTGCTGAAATGTGATTTTATTTGTATGTTAATAAATAAAGTTGCCTGGGGATCAGAGCTAAAAGTGAGCCATTTGGGAGAAGTCCTGCAGTAATGGCACACGCTCTTAATCTGATTACGTGGCAGGCAGAGTCTCTGTGTGGTCAAGGACACAGCCAAGCAGTGACACAAACTTTTAATCCCAGTACCAACCATAAAGACCTGGAGGTCTATATAGACAGGCAGTGATGAGGAAATCACGTGGTTGGCTTTAGAGCCAATGAGAGGGCAGAACAGAAAGGCAATAAAAAAAAAAAAAAAACAGATCACACAGGAGAAGGTATGGATCTCTGTGAGCTCAAGGCCACACTGGGCTACATGAGAGAAACAGAACCAGGCAGTGGTGACACACACCTTTAATCCCATTAAGTAATATGGCAAGACACAGAAAGGTACATAAGGCTTGAGGAAACAGGAACTTGCTCACTTGAGGCTAAGGATTTCATAGAGGTAAGCTAGTTGCTGGCTGTTCTGCTTCTCTGATCTTTCAGCATTCACCCCAACATCTGGCTCTGTGTTTTTTTTATTATAACACCTTTTAAGATTCATGTTACAATAACCCTCTGCCTGTATCCTATCAGACCACCACAGATTGAAGCTGGATTTCAACAACAACAGAAACAACAGAAAGCCTACATATTCATGGAAACTGAACAACTCTATACTGAATGTAAAATGGGTCAAAAGAGAAATAAGAAATAAAGAAATTAAAGCCTTCCTATAATGCAATGGAAGTGAATACACCAGATGCCTAAACTTATGGGAAACAATGAAGATTATGCTAAGAGGAAAGATCATAGCACTAGGTGCTTACATAAAATAACTGGAGAGATTTCATAGTAACGATTTAACAGCTCACCTCAAATTTCTAGAACAAAAAGAAATAATAATGACACCCAACAGGAGTAGATGGAAAGAAATAATCAAACGGAGGGCTGAAATCAATAAAATAGGAACAAAAAGAATAATATATGAATCAATGAAACAAAGAGCTGGTTCTAAAATGGTAAAATATCTTCACCAATCCCACATCTGACAGAGGGCTGATATCCAGAATATATAAAGAACTCAAGAACAAGACATCAAAATAACCAACAGTCCAATTAAAAAATGGGCTATAGAACTAAACAGAGAATTCTCAACAGAAGAAGCTCAAATGGCCGAAAAACATTTAAGGAATTGCTCAACATCCTTAGTCATCAGGGAAATGCAAATCAAAACAACTCTGAGATACCATCTTACACTCGTCAGAAAGGCTAAGATCAAAAACACTGAAGACAGCTTATATTGGAGAGGATGTGGAGCAAGGGGAAAGCTCCTACACTGTTGGTGGGGATGCAATCTTGGACAGCCACTTTGGAAATCAATATGGCGTTTTCTTAGAAAATTGGGAATCAATCTCTCTCAAGACCCAGCTATACCACTCTTGGGCATATACTCAAGGAATGCTCAAACATACCACAAGAGCACATGCTCAACTATGTTCACAGCATCATTATTTGTAATAGCCAGAACCTGGAAACAACCTAGATGCCCTTCAATTGAAGAATGGATAAATAAAATGTGGTACATATACACAATGGAATACTACTCAGCAGAGAAAAACAATGACATCATGAGGTTTTCAGGCAAATGGATGGATCTAGAAAAAATCATCCTGAGTGGCATAACCCAGACTCAGAAAGACAAACATGGTGTGTACTCACTCATAAGTGGATACTAGATGCAAAGCAAAGGATAATCAGACTGCAACTCACAACTCCAGGGAGGCTACCTAGTAAAGAGGACCATAAGAAAGACACAGGGATCACCCAATGACAGAGAAATAGATGAGATCTACATGAGCAAACTGGGGGGGGGGGGCGGGAAATGGAGGGTAAGGGTCTGGGAAAAGAGAGCTTAGGGGAGCGGAAGATCCCAGCTGGATCAGGAACAGAGTGGGAGTACAAGGAAGGAGATACCATGATAAATGAAGACCCCATGGGAGTAGGAAGAAGCAGAGTGCTAGAGAGGTCACCAGAAATCCACAAAGATACCTCCATAATAGACTACTGGCAATGGTCGAGAGAAAGCCCGAGATGACCTACACTGGTGATTGGATGGCTGAAACCCCTAACTGTCATGATAGAACTCTCATCCAGTGACTGATAGAAGCAGATGCAGAGATCTATGGCCAAGCCCTAGGTGGAGCTCCAGGAGTCCAATTGGCGAGAGAAAGGAGGGATTATATGAGCAAGAGATATTGAGACCATGATCGAAAAAAGCACAGGAACAAATAGCCAAACTAGTGGAAAGACATGAACTGTGAACCAATAGCTGAGGAGCCCCCATGGAACTGGATCAGACCCTCTGGATAAGTGAGACAGTTGATTAGCTTGAACTATTTAGGAGGCTCCCAGGCAGTGGGACTGGGACCTGTCCTTAGTGCATGAGCTGGCTTTTTGGAACCTAGGGCCTATGCTGAGACATTTTGCTCAGCCTTGGTGTAGGGAGGAGGGGACTGGACCTGTCTCAACTGAATCTACTTGGCTGAGCTGAATCCCCAGGGGAGACCTTGCCTTGGAGGAGGTGGGAAGGGGGGGTGGGGGGGGGGGGGGGGGCTGGGGGGTGGGAGGAGGGAGGACAGGGGAATCCATGGCTGATATGTAAAATTAAATTAATTATAAAATAAAAAATATAAAAAAAGAAAAGAAGAGCTGGTTCTTTGAGAAAAATCAACAAGATAGACGAACCCTTATACAAAATAAAAGGCAGAGAGAGAATATTCAAATTAACAAAATCAGAAACTAAAAGGGGGAGATGGCAACAGACATTGAGGAAATCTAGACAATCATTAGATCATGTATATCACATAGACTTCAGTAAAAGTCATCAAGGCTAAAAACAAAGCAAAACTAGTTATGACTAATCTTAACGAGAGTCATCATGAGCACAAGGCAATTGATGCTGGTGAAGCAACAAGATGACCAGTTCGTTTACAACACAATGACTGGGTAGCTAATTCTCTCCAAAATTCAATGAATTAAATGTTTCATAGAATTTATAAAAGGATGAGACATCAGTCAGATGACAAGTTGCTTAATAAAAGTAATTAGATAAGAGAGATTCTAGGAACTCTTTTCAGGGATGAATGCATGCTAGAACTCACCAAAGTGCTTAGTTTCTAACTCTACAAAGTTCAGATATATTCACTGAATAGCATCTATGCAAATATTAATTAATACTGACATTGACAATGTTTAAAACAAAGTTGTTAACTGACCTATATCTCCAACCTAAGCTAATCTTATAAATTTTCTTTATTGTCCTTTGTAGTCATAATCAATGTTGTCATTATATATTCATTTACTCAGATGTGAACTCTATAGCCATCTTATAAAAGCTGCAAGTATCTTCAAAATATTGATTTATTTTTTGTTCACACTACTTCTACGAATATGAATTTTATATCTAACAGCCTCGCTCTATAGTCTCCACAAGGTTAAATTTTATTTGAATTAACATAACCTGTTTCCTATATTATTTCACACCAATGTTATTTATTTTCTTCTTAGCCAGGGTCCTATGTGCCCATCAATATACATAAATCTATTTATTTAGTAAACAGGCAGCTCTTTTGGTCTATATTCAGATTTATACCCATTTAACTTTGTGTTCTTGTGGAACTAAATTGTTTATTGATGAGGGAAACAGGTTATTATATTAAATATAGTTAGCAACCTTGATGGAATTCTTTTCACATTTTTCAAGTGTTTGGCTCTTAACACATGTATCAATTCTGAAGATATGACTACCTTAATGTCAATAAATGTTTTACGGTTAAAACCCTCACACATAACTTTTACTTTTATATTATTGAATACATATTTATTTCTGGATTTACATGCTTCCTTTATTATTTAATGGTACTTTAGGTAGTGATATGTTTGCTTAACTTTATGATAAATCCGTATTTTCTACTTGGATATTCGTCATCTTAATATGGACTAAAAGTTAAAAGTCATTATTGAACTAAGCTAAAATTTCTAAAATATGTCATAGCCTTTAAATTGTAATTTTTCTAAAAATCTAAGTGTGCTAAATTTATAGAAAATAACGTATAATATAATTGAGGTACAAGAATTATACAGGATTTTACCAGGATACTTATTTTACTACAATCAGAGTTTAAAATCAAGTAAGAGAAATAGAGGTATCTCAAGAAGAATTAGATTATCAGGATTTTATAATAAGAAAATCTCTTGAGAAGGATTCAACACCAGTCTCTACTTTGGGACTGAATTATGAATTTCTTTCTTTTTTTTTTTTTTTTTTTTTTTTTGGTTTTTCGAGACAGGGTTTCTCTGTGTAGCTTTGCGCCTTGCCTGGAACTCACTTGGTAGCCCAGGCTGGCCTCGAACTCACAGAGATCCGCCTGTCTCTGCCTCCCGAGTGCTGGGATTAAAGGCATGTGCCACCACTGCCCGGCAAATTATGAATTTCTTTTGACCAAAGAACCCTCCTGCCAAAAAAAAAAAAAAAATTGAAAAAAAAATAAACAAGATCATCTTACATATCCAACTCCTAAACACCTAGGCACATTTGGCTTTCATAATTTTCAATTCAGAAACTCAGATGAATTCAGCTTGGAGATTTGACAGGACACTCACAGAACTACTTGGCTCTTGAACAATCCTATAGCTGCTAGATCAGAACCAATATTTCACCAAAACCACAAAAATCTTGGTTTCAAATAAAATAGGCCAATCAGCAGGACATATATTACATGATTACACATACATGAACCAGCTACACAAACCAAAGTAGTAGAAATATAGAGTAAATTAATATGTGAGGGGAGTAAGGTAAAGGATACAATGAGGTATTGAACAGGTTGTATCTTTTGGTTATGTAGATGGTTATTTTAGAGATGAATTGAGTTCTGAGATCTGTGTGCAACAAACAGCACCAGTAATTTGCAATATGATATTGTGCAGTTAACATTAGTTAATATGCTAGATAGCACACTGAAAAAACAAGTTAAAAAAATACTGATCACTATACAAGGAGACACACGTATACACTTTACATTAACATATACTATATATGTGTGTGATGGAATCACAGATGTGTGCATTCATCCCATGTCCTTACATTTTTTTTTTGATTTTTCCAGACAGTGTTTCTCTGTGTAGCTTTGCTCCTTTCCTGGAACTCACTTGGTAGCCCAGGCTGACCTGGAACTCACAAAGATCCGCCTGGCTCTGCCTCCCGAGTGCTGGGATAAAAGGCGTGCGCCACCACCGCCCGGCTGTTTTTTTTTGTTTTTTGTTTTTTTTTTGACAGGATTTCTCCATGTTGTTTTGGTGCCTGTCCTGGATATCGCTCTGTAGACCAGGCTGTAGATCTGCCTGGCTCTGCCTCCTGAGTGCTGGGATTAAAGGCATGCACTACTGCCACCCGGCTTTATATTTTAAGCTATATCTACTGCTGCATTTTAATTATATTGTAAGAAAATCACTTTTTAAAATATATCCTTGTGGGTTGGAGAGCTTGCTTAGTGCTTAAGGGTGCTTACTGTTCTTGCAGAGCCCTGGTTTGTGATCTCAGCTCTCACGTCACAACAACCTGTAATTCCAGTTCCAGGGGAAACACTCCGGCCTCTACTAACACCTGGACACACATGGTGCAATGAGCTTTTACATGCTTGCGTACACATAAACAGAAGTAAAAATAGTAAATATGTATTTTTGAATGGTGACCTAAGAAATACTGTTTGCCTAGGGTCTCTACTAAGACCCGGGGTGGGCCGGGGGGAGGGGGGCGGGCCGGGGGGAGGGGGGCGGGACGGGAGGAGGGAGAAAGGGGGAATTTATGGCTGATATGTAAAGTTGAATTATATTGTAAAATAAAAAAAAAAAGAAATACTGTTTGCATATTCCATGCAATCCCAGATGAAGTTTCAATGCATTGGGGACAATTAGTTTTATATAACATTTCTACCTTAACCCTCCTATGTGATAACAACAACTACCATGGTATTAACAATTTCGCTAGAATTATACTAATTTTTGTGACTAAAAAATCACATAAATTATTAACATCATCTATCAAAAGGTTTGAGTTATTTATATATGTATAGTTAAAATGAAATGACATTTACAGAACACATTTTCTTCTAAGAATCTGAGCCAAGTTGTTAATAAAATATTCTCCCCAGATTCGAGTGAAAAATAAATGACATAAAACCAAAGGTGTTAATTAATTTCAATTGGCAACTATAGCAGATTAATGAGGCTCATGTTTGGTGTGTGTGAGGACTTCTCCAGAGAGCATTAACAGAGTTGGGTAGTCTTGTTCTGACTTTTGAGGCACCATTTCATGGGATAAGTTTTAGAAAGAATAAAAGGGAACTCAATGAACAATCCTGTTGAACAAGTAGCTCACATCTACCACCCTTCCTTCCCCACCATGATGGCTTTATCTCCTGTAGCATGACTTAAAATATAGCATCCCCAAAGTTGTTTGTTTTTTTTTTTAAAGGTATTTTAGCCATAAAAAGGAGAAAACTTACTAATATCACATAAATCTGATCTTAATTTGCCTGATGCCATAATAATTTAACAATTTTAAATGCATAAGTGAGATTTATTGGCACCCTTCTAAAATTTTCTGAGATCACATATGTCTGTATGTATCATATATGCTTATATAATTTGACTTACGTTATTTGAAAATGTATGTAAGCACCCAATCACATACTCTCTCTCTCTCTCTCTCAACATATTTGTGTATGTATGTGTGTTATCCAATATCTCTATTTAAGTGAGTTCCCTGGCTACCTCAGTCAGTATAGCATGAGACTCTTGAAATCCCATTTGAATACATTAAAACATTAAGTTTCCCACAGGATACACTAAGTCCACATATATTTACTAATCAGAAACTGTAATATTAAGAAAATAGACCTTGTAATTGCAAAAATGTGATTATTATTGTCTACATTAATATTATACCCTTTTCTTAATATATACTTTTAACTCTACCCTTCATACTATCACACATTCTAACTCCACTGCAGGACTTAAATATAGTCTTAGGCATTTCTTTTCATACAGGAATATAACTAAATATTTTCATGCTGTTCTTTAAGAAACATTTGTGCAACCCTGTGTGCTCACTCAGCACATATGGAGAGAATCTGTGACATGGATTGGTTATCATTAGCATAGGTGATTATAGTAAAATTAATATTCACAGTAGAAAATTTTATCATCCATTCATAAACTTCAATGTCATTTGTAAATGCCATGCCATCTTACCTATGGCATTAGTAATTGATTTGCTTATGATACAAACTAGTTCTCAGCTTCCCATCCTTTCCTGACAATAACAAGTGGAAGCATGAACAGGGAAGTTTGTTATTTACCAGCCACAGCTCAATGCTCCATGTAATCAAATCTATTGTCAGAGCATCCTGCCACATAATCAGATCGTGTGAATTGTCAAAGGCAATTTTATAAATATATATTCATTTAAAGCCTCAGCAAGCTTGTTATATCACATTTTCTTCTTTTGTTTTTTTTTTCTTTCCTTGGTTGTTGTATTCTGAATTCTTGTATATTCAATAATTACATTTCTGAAAAACATAGTTCAACTGTGGACAAAATAATAAATTCTCTATTCACCTGTGGTAAATATTGCCCTTCAATACCCAATGCATTAAATTATTATGATTTGATTTGCTTATAATTTTCTCCCAGGGTAACTTTTTTATAGGGTAACGTCTTTATATGGTATTTTAAATGTATTTTTCTAAAATTTCAATAAATAATCTTGCTGAGCCATGTTGGAATTTAATAACAATGCAGTCCTCAGTCCAAGCTTATCAAACTTTTCAGAGAGCAAGTTTTGCAGGTCCAATATTCTTGGGAATATGTGACTTCATCTTAGTTTTATTTCTTCCTGCCACAGAGTTGAACACCCTTCAAATTTTGTTGACTCTGGGTAGCAGTGAGCATCACTCCTCATAAACTTCATGATATTGACTCAAATGACTAAGCTAAAAATCGATTTGCACCTCTTTGCAGAGACCAACTCACTGCAGATGTTAATAACAATAAAGGTGTTACATGGTTATTCTTAGATGGCAACAATTACATAATCCCCAAGGAATAAAAGAAAAGAGAGTGCTGCTTACTTTCTTAGATATTATTACTTACCTGCCCAAGCAACACAATAGGAGAGCTTTTGATCCATCATTCATTTTAAAAATGCTGAATGTCTGCTTCTGCACATAGTGCAATTAGGAAGGGCAAAAGATACAGGGGGTTCTGTTTCTGTCACTGGGAAGAATAGGTCAAAGAAATATCCAGAATAAACAGTAGGAGAACAGCAGCTAGAACACAGCAAATCTGAGTGGAAAATGTACTGATTAGATGCTAGTGCCCACAAAACAATAAAAGGTATTCTGGTTAATAAAAAAACATTTGCAGTAGGAATTGATTTGCTCTAAAAAAGAACTTAGTAGGTAAAAGCTAATGTACTTGAAACTAAACAGTAGAGAATTAGCAGAAGGGCTGATCCTTTCAGTTGTGAGTTACTTTCGATCCAGTGATAGCATAAAAATTATATGATATGTTACATGAAGTACTTAAATAAATGAACTGTAGTAACTATATAATCAGAAGGTCAGAGGATTCCCTGGTGTAATGGTCTAGATTTCTTGCCTAATGTCTTAACCAGTCTCCAAGGTGAAAGTGATGATATTTTAGAAAAGTGAATTTGGCAGAAGTACATCATGTACTTTATTTAGCCTGCTCTCTCTCCGTATAAAGATCCTGTGAATATGAAACCATGATGGTCTCTACTGTAGACTTGGAGGCAGGCTCAGTTGTGATGGGCAGAACCAACAGGACCCAGTAATGACAATTGCCTTGAAAGGTGTGAGCTAAATTCAAGCCAAAGCTTAATGACAATTACAGTACTTGGGCAGGTCTAGACTACTGCTGTCAATAAGTAAGTGCTAATGTTCCTTTGGCTGACCACTGTGTCTGTACACCTATGTTTGTCTGTAGCGGGGTTTTACTTTTGCTCCACCAACCAGCCCCCAAATCTTGACATGGAGGCTTCTTATTAGTTGTTAATGCTTGGCTTTGAATTAGCTCTCATTTTAATCTGTTTCTTTTTATGTTTTGCCTTGGGGCTTTTTGCCTTCCTTTCCTGCCATCTCCATGTCTGGCTGATGGCTGCCTGACTTCTGGCCCTGGGCATGCCCTTCTTGTTCCCTAGTTATATTCTGTCATTCTTCTCTCTAGAGACAAGATTTCTCCAACTACTTATTCTATCTGCCCTCCAGCCCCACCTATCCCTCTCCTGCCTAGCTATTGGCCATTCAGCTTTTAATTAGACCAATCAGGTGCCTTAAGGAGGCAAGGTGAAACATAAATACACCTTTATATAGTTAAACAAATGCAGCATAAAAATATGTAACACACCTTTACACAGTTAAAGTAATATTCTGTAACATAAATAAATATAACACATCTTGACCTACTCAAATATTCCACAATACTTGTCCTTAGTAAGGGAACAATATTATTATTCATTGTGCACCTCTAATGCCTATTTAATTTTAATTTAATGAGAGACTAAAACACAACATATCCAAGATGTTTTTCTAAGATGTTTCATATAATTCCATGTTTGTGATTTAATGCCATTCAAACACAAATGTCAAGTTCAGTCTGACATGTTAGGTAAAAATAGTACCAAGTGAGCAGGTGCATTTATTTTTACTAACACAACAAATTTGTAAAGTAACATTAAATAAAAAGGCTTTAAACTTTAAACTTTAAAGGAGTTTCTTCATGCCTGGTAACTGGGTTTTTGTTACTCTATAGTTCTTGTGAGGAGCATTGACAGAGAAAGTGACTTAACTTCCTTTAAAATGCATACATGTCTTCTACAAACATTATATATATATATGTAAATATATAATTTTATTTACAATTATTTTGTACCATATTTTTCCTAGATTATTTATTAAACAATTTTGTTGTTATCTGTCCCTTGTCCCTCCTTCTTCAACTGTATTGATCTCCCTTATTCCTTCCCTGTTAGAGTCCCCTCACTATTTTTTCATTTCCTACTTCATATACTCTATATCCTGATATTTCCTTCTCAAGCCCAAGCTTCCCCTGCCCCTACTCTGACTATAGTCCCTTTATACTTTCCTAGTTTCTGTAGTTGTCCATGCGACCTCCAAAATAGATATAGATTACTGATGTAGCATTTGGTTGCTTCATAGGGCTTGAGAGTTGGCCTCTATTACTGAAGACAGCAAACATTTAGAGTACTATACTCTGATGATTTTAGCCTGACCTGAAAGCATCTCTCTGGTGCTCTAGCCTTCATGATACCAGAAAATACTATGCGAGCTGCCAAAGGGAGAAAAGCAATCAAACACTCCCACCCAACTGCAATACTTTTGAACAACAGTAATGATCATCATGGAAATAAATGTGTAGAGGTGGAATATGTGGCACTCACATATTGGTGGCAACCAACAGTTGTCTAATTAATAGAAGAAAAACCATGCCTGATACTAAAAATCTAAACAGATTCTTGGGGCTTATGAGGTCATTTCAATTTGAAAAGAATCCACTAATACTACTTTGAGAGTCCAACATAATTCTTTACTACATTCTAAACCTTATACTTATGTCTACAGATTAGTGGAGTTAGCATCCCTCATTAAAGAAACATCCGTTTGTGTGGTGGTATTGTGTTCGCCAAAATATTGTGTACCTTAATAAACTTATCTGGGGTCAGAGACAGAACAGCCACAATGTTAAACATGAGGTTAGGGAGTGGTGGCACACACCTTTAATCCTAGCATTCCAGAGGCAGAAATCCACGTGTTCAAGGATACACCCAAGCATGGTGACCAACGCCTTTAATCCCAGAAAGCACACCTTTAATCCCAGGGAGTGGTGGTAGAAAGCAGAAAGGTATATAAAGCGTGAGGACCAGAAACTAGAGGCATTTGCCCAGAGAGGCATTTAGCCTGGAGAAGCATTTGGGCTGGTTAAGCATTCAGGCTTCTAGCAGCAGCTCAGCTGAGACCCATTTTAGATGAAGACTCAGAGGCCTCCAGTCTGAGGAAACAAGACCAGCTGAGGATCCGGCGAGGTGAGATTAGCTGTGGCTCGTTCTGTCCCTCTGACCTTCCAGTGTTCGCCCCAATAACTGGCCTCAGGTTTGTTTTTATTAATAAGAACTTCTAATATTCATGCTACACGTTTGACACAGATGGAACCATCATAGGAAACCTGAAATAGTCACTGCAGACATCAATAGAGATGCCGCAATGGCTACAGCTATATCACAGCTCCTGCATAGGTGATTCAGGGAACAGCACAAAAGAAGGGGTGGAGATTATAAAAGTCCAGATATCAGGAATTCTTCTGTGTAACCGATTCTCCTAGAAATGGTTTTGTAAGCAAGACTGGAACAATGGGAATTTCAATGAACATATGATTGTGGAAGTGGGCACAGAAGTCCACGGGATTCCACCTTTCAACAAATAACTACAGGAAAGTAGGTATGTTGAGAAAAGGAGGATTAGCCCCTTCTAAGGATGAGAAGTTGTCGAATGCAGAAACACGCAGAAACCAAAAATGGACTCAGTACATTGTATTTATACTGGGCATACAAAAACACACACATGCACACTCACGTACACATGCATACACACTCACATAACAATACTAATCAAAGAAAAAAATAGTATCAACTTGAGAGTAGGCTGGGACATAGAACAAGTTTTAGAGAGGATATCTGGGAAGGCCTGGAGGGAGAAAAGAGAGAGGAAAAATTGATAGAATTCTACTTCAATTAAAAACTTATCTAAAAACATAAATTCATGGCAAATCCAATAAGAAATGAAACACTTAAAATTTATTCACTCATCTATTCACTGTTTAGTAACAGTGCAGGCAAATATTATCCTACAGCTGAGTAAGACAAACTCCATTACATTGAACCAAATGAGGACATTTTAATTTTGTACATTGATTAGATTAGCACTGCAAATAATCCTGTTTTTAAAATGTTTTTCCATTTTAATAAAATTCAATAGTTTTAAATACGAAAATTTATCATATTCTCTATTATAATTTATGCATTTTCCTAATGCTAAAACTTTATATTTATTAATTATTATAATTTTAAAAGAATGATTGTGTGTTATTTTGTCCTATAATATAATGTTAAATATCAGACTGGTAACATACATGCATACAATGAATTTTAATTCTATTATCCCACTATTCCTCCCCTTAAGTCCTTCACAATTCCCTTCTCACCTCCTTAAAATTCATGTTCTTTTTAAAAATAAATTCATTAAATTGAGCTTTACCTAATCATTGTCTTTGTTTTGTGATGGAAGTCTTCATGTACAGGGTAAAACTCACACACAGAAACCTTTATTCTATCATTGCTAATTTTTCTATGGTTCTGGGACAAGAAATGATATTCTGTATTAGTTTTTAGCCTAATGTGTGATACCTACTTGTGGAAGGTGTCAAGAGCAACTCATTTGGTCAATTCATTGAAAATAAGTAAATAAGCCCACATCTGACATAGGGCTGATCTCCAAAATATATAAAGAGTTCATGAAACTAGACATCAAAATACTGAACAATCCAATTAAAAAATGCGCAATAGAGCTAAACAGAGAATTCTCAATAGAAAAATCTCAAATGGCTGAAAGACATTTAAGGAATTATTCAACATCTTTAGTCATCTGGGAAATGCAAATCAAAATGACTCTGAGATATCATCTTATACTTGTCAGAATGGCTAAAATCAAAAACACCAATAACAGCTTATGTAGGAGAGAATGTGGAGCAAGGGGAACACTCCTCCACTGTTGGTTGGAGTGCAAACTTTTACAGCCACTTTGGAAATCAGTATGGCAGTTTCTCAGAAAATTGGCAACCAATCTTTTCAAGACCCAGCTATTACATTCTTGGGCATATACTCAAGGAATGCTCAATCATACCACAAGGACACATGCTCAACTATGTTCATAGCTTCATAGCGGCATTATTTGTAATAGCCGGAATGTGGAAACAACTTTTATGTCCCTCAACTCCTCAACTGAAGAATAGATTTTAAAAATGTGGTATATATATATATATA